>JAODUE010054045.1:0-17536 GCA_027564755.1 Amblyopsis hoosieri | reverse complement strand
TGGCTGGCTTCTCCCTTAGAGATAGGGTGAGAAGCTCAGCTATCCATGAGGAACTCAGAGTAGAGCCGCTACTCCTTCACGTCGAAAGGAGCCAGTTGAGGTGGTATGGGCATCTGGTAAGGATGCTCCCTGGGCGCCGCCCTTGGATGGTGTTCCAGGCATATCCAGCTGCGAGGAGGCCTCGGGGAAGACCCAGGACTTGGTAGAGAGATTATATCTCCACACTGGCCTGGGAACGCCTCGGGATCCCCCAGTCAGAGCTTTCTAATGTGGCCTGAAAAAGGGAGGTTTGGGGTCCCCTGCTGGAGCTGCTTGTTAAGCATACAAGTCAATACATGCTACATTATCATCAATTGTAAATGAACTGCCCACCTTTTGTTGTGGATGGTGTCATCTCTTCTGTCTGCAATTTTGTCCGTTTTCAGACTAGGTTACTGGTACCACAGGCATACGGCATTCCACGTCGATAATGTACGAGGGCATTTTTCCATACTACCGGTACAAGTACTCAAATCAATACAGCTACCATGATATAACTTCTATAACCCTCAAAAACCTGGCTTGTACATATTTCATCTTTCACCTTAGTTTACATCTGAAGTTAAATAGTTAAGTAGGCCTACGTTTTTTATTGTTCTGTAGAAACTTTAACCAGAACATGGCGCCTCAGACGTAGCTTCTAAAGCTACTGTAAAGGTACCGTAGTTTAAGATAACTGCTTCTCACCTCTACTGGGTCCGGTTACACCGTAAATGCTATTTTAAATGGATTCCTGGACTACGATACCAGTGCACTGAGCAGCTACTAACAACTCCACCGGAGTTAAAAAATATGTAGCGTTACTAGACCCTTCTGAACTCAAAGGAGTGGTTTGACTATAGAACTATATGGGTTTGACCCAGAAATGCCTAATTTTCCACAAAACATTTTTTTTAACGGCGGTTGGCATCCAGCTCATTGGTGCACTACCGCCATCTACATGCCAAACCATTTCCGATTTAAGTTAATGTCATTGGCCCTCATTTATCAATCTATCTTTGAAAGCAGCGCAGATCCGAGCGCAGAATTCCTCTTACGATAGCGCTCGTGTGATTCATGAAACCATTCGTATCTCGCCAAACAAGCTAAGAATCATTGCACGTTGATAAATGTGCCGGTGGAAAACAGGCATCATTTAAATACCACGCCCCTAAATATGCTGGATTTAGGGGCCTTGTCCCTAGAGTTTACGACATGGAGAGTGTAATACGTTCATGAAGAGACACTTCTCTTGACCGGCTCGGAGAAGAGGTATGGTCCTGGCCGGTTAAAGCCTTAATATAGGCATACTTTATAGCCGATTTATCATTGCATATCATTTATCATTTCATTAGAAGGTTGGGAAGTTTATTTATTTGTCAATATTTATAACGTTTCAGATCAATGAGATGTTTAGGTGTTCCTCTTTAAAAATAACTAACCTGAAGTCCCTAGAGTTTACGACATGGAGAGTGTAATACGTTCATGAAGAGACACTTCTCTTGACCGGCTCGGAGAAGAGGTATGGTCCTGGCCGGTTAAAGCCTTAATATAGGCATACTTTATAGCCGATTTATCATTGCATATCATTTATCATTTCATTAGAAGGTTGGGAAGTTTATTTATTTGTCAATATTTATAACGTTTCAGATCAATGAGATGTTTAGGTGTTCCTCTTTAAAAATAACTAACCTGAATGTAGTGAACCACTACATCTAGAAGGCTCTTTGGGCATAGGCTGTATTCTGTCACCATGATCAAATAACAGCCTGTTAATCTGCAGAGCCCCACAGGCCAAAGCACCTTTCTCTGTCATGCATGAGTATGCTGCTATGCTACAGTTCCCTCCGCCGATATAGATTGGCTTTACAAAATATAATATTTTGCCATAATCTATACCCTATATTTAACAACCCGATACAGGTTGATAGGCTATTTAGATAATATATGGATGCATGCTTAAATGCCTGCCTGGTCTGAAAACAACTAAAAGATAATTCTATGAAAAAATATTATGTTTATATAGTTTATTTATTGCTTCATTTTAATTATGTTTCTGAAAAGCAGACTCCGTTTGGGGCTGTGCTGAGCAGGCTATGGCTGTCTTGGCAATCTAGATTGTCAGCATTGGATCGGATCATCAAATAATAACACCCTGTTAGCCTGCGCTATGCAGAACAGCCCAAATTGATGTTGCTTTCTGTGGCATGCAGGCTATAGGCTTCCTCCCGCGGACTACATTGGTCTTACGAAATCTAATATTTTGCCGCAATAAATTTAAATTAATATCTACTCTTAAATGCCTGTCAGAAGCAGAATATGGTCTAAAAACAACTCACAGATAATTATCCGCCACCTCCACTATGCTGCACCGCAAGTAAGATGACTCGAAAACTTGCGTACACGAGTTGAGACCTGACGTGAGATTTGATCATTGCCACCGCTCACGTCCAAATCGGTCCAGATTGATAAATGCCGACCTTTGCGTGGAACTGATTGTACGCACAGATTTCTGTCGTACGACGTTTCATAAATGAGGGCCATAGTGTTTTGTGAATTGTCGTTGTGTTTTTGTGAATTGTTGTTGTGTTTTGTGAAATGCTGTTGTGAATTGTGATTTGTCATTGTGTTTTACGAATTGTTTTTGTGTTTTGTGAAATGCTATTGTTTTTTGTGAAATGTAATGTTTTGTGAAATGTTGTGTTTTCCGAAATGCTGTTGTGTTTTTGTGAATTGTCATTGTGTTTTCCAGATTGTCGTTGTGTTTTGCACTTCAGAGCCACTGTACAAATGTCCTACTCTTACACTTTCACATATAACAAAACATGTATTTATTTTTTGTTAAAATAAATTAACTACCCTCCATTATGATCCTCATATTAACAGGAAAATAAAGTATGTACATGTATGTCCTTATAAAAAACACAGAGGCTTATCCTCTACTGTACAATTACTACATCAATTTGCAAAACACTTTTTCTATGTAGTGTGTTTCGAAGGACCCAGGACGAGGAAGTAAGAAATAACAAACGTTTTAATGAGCATACACAAAACAACACAGGCATAAAGCAAAATAACCCGCAAGGGTTACGCAAAAGACAAACACTATATATACACGCCGACAGCAATCATGCACATATGAGGCAGGTGTGGGAGGCCCTGATTGTCACCTGTCTCAGATCAGCTGTCAGTACTCCAGGGAGCGCATGCAAGAGCAGGTGGGGCACTGATGTGAACTTCCTCCGTAGAACGTCGAAGGTGCCCCCTGCCTCCGAGGTCCAGCAGAGGCGGTGCGGCTTTCCTTGCAACAACGACGTGAGGGGCGCTGCGATCGTACTGTAGTTCTGGATGAACCGGCGGTAGAAGTTGGCAAATTCCAGGGATCGCTGTAGCTCCTTCACAGTCTTCGGGACTGGCCATGTCCTGACGGCCTTCACCTTCAGTTCTTCCATTCTGGCACCCTCCGGAGTGATGCTGTATCCCAGGAAGGAGACGGCCGCTTGGTGGAACAGGCTTTTCTCCCCTTTCATGAAGAGCCTATGCTGCCGCAACAGTTTAAGCACAGCACACACGTGGGCCACGTGTTTCTGGACGGTCGGGGAGTAGACCAGAATGTCATCTATGTAGACAATGACAAACCTCCCCAACAAAGTGCCGGGGCGTTGGCCAGCCCAAACGGCATGACCAGGTATTCATAGTGGCCCGACGTAGTGCTGAACGCGGTCTTCCATTCGTCCCCTTCCTGGACACGATCGAGGTTATAGGAGGTCCAGTTTGGTAAAATGCCTCGCCCCCCGTAGCTGCTCAATGGCGGGCAGGACGAGGGGCATCGAGTACCAGAACTTCACTGTGATGTTGTTCAGTCCCCGAAAGTCGATGCACGGTCTGAGCCCCCCGTCCTTCTTGCCGACGAAGAAGAAGCTGGAAGACGCTGGAGAGGTTGAGTGGCGTATGAGTCCCTGCTCCAGCGCCTCGGTCACGTACTCCTCCATCGTCGACGTCTCCGCCACCGAGAGTGGGTAGATCTTGTTCCGAGGGGGCAAGGCTCCGGCCACCAGGTCGATGGCGCAGTCCCTGAAGCGGTGAGGAGGGAGACACTTTGCCCGGTCCACGCTGAAGACGTCGGCCAGGTTCTGGTATTCCGCTGGGATGTGGGGCTGAAGGGCGCTCTGCGGGCTATCCACAGATATCGGACCACATACCGTTTGGAGGCAGGTCCTTCGGCATCACGTCGACCACCCCTAGATCTCCCTTTTCGTCCATGAGATGACGGGGTCATGTTGTTGTAGCCACGGGAGACCCAGGATGATGTTGTGGGTAGAGGATGCCAGCACCAGGAGCTCTAGTCTCTCTCAGAGACAACCGTTGACGATCAGGGAGAGCGGCCAAGTAGCGTGGGTAACTACACCGGGACCCATCGGTCGACCATCGAGCTCCCTGATGGGAAGGGGGGACCTCAGCCTTCGTGTTGGCAGCTGCAGCGAGGACACCAACAACCGGTTGCCCTTCACCCAGGTACAGCTCACACTGGAAGAGGAAACCCTGACACCCCCGCCGGATTACCATCATATTTATCGGGGGGGGGGCCCTCCGTGGTTCACTCACCAGAGCATGACGAAACTCCGGTTCCCAAGCCGACTCCGTGGCCTGAGCTCTCACCGACCTTGGAGCTTCGTCAGCTGGGCGGGGTGCCTGATCAGCCGATAGCTGCTGGAAGGCAGCTACACGCCATGTCAGGCAATCCCCCATTGACTGGAGTCTCGTCTCCAACGTCGGTCCGTGTCTCTGCTGCTTTCGCCGCCCTCCGCCGCGTCCATGCTAATCCACAAAAGGCTATGTTCACACGACACAGACAGTTATTGCCTCGGTAATGCTTTCTAGAAAACGGCGGGTTATTCTGTAGTGTGTTTTGGAGGACCGAGGCAACAACAAGGAAGTAAGAAATAACAAAACCATTTACTGAGCGTAAACAAAGCAACAAAGGGCATAAAGCAAAATAACCCGCAAGGATTATGAAAAAGACAAACACTATATATACACGCCGACAGCAATCATGCACATATGAGGCAGGTGTGGGAGTCCCTGATTGTCACCTGTCTCAGATCAGCTGTCAGTACTCCGGGGAGCAAGCGCACTGGAACAGTAGGCACTGCCCCACCTCGGGACCGCGGTGTGACATTGTATTTATTTCCTTCCACTATTATGAAAAATAACAATCAGAGGATTTTCTAACATTAGCAAGGTCACTACCATCCTAGAAAAGAGCTGAAATAAAAATGTGTTTCATCCAGTGATCAGGAGGATAATTAGATGGCGGGGGGGGGCGGGTGCTCTTACCCCCCGTCTTACCCCACGCTATCCTAACTTTGTTGCTTGTCTGAATTGCTGATAGATGTGTTAAAATCTACTGTCCTAAATCACATGAAATATGTTCATACTGCACAATCAACGCAGTGCATCATGAGCAGATTAAATAGGGCGGGGTGGACACCGTGGTGGAAGAGAGCAGCTATCGCTTTGTAATCCCTCGACCTCCCCCCCCTCCCTATTCACGCCGGTGTTACGTATTACTAATTTAGCTAGGAAGAATAAAAGAGGACTCTGACTCAAAAGTGTTAAGAATAATAGAGACATTTATTAAAAAGCAATGAACAATACAAAGATATAATTTGGCGCGGCCGCGGTCTGAAAACACATCCCCAGTCCCGTAAAGCCCTGTGAGAAATGCAATTCACTCCTACTAGATTGCTGAACAGTAGGAAACCATTACGCTTTCTGCCTGTCTTCTTCTACTAACATCTCTTGTCTGATATAATTTATACATCGCCCTCTATTGGCCAGGAAATTAGTAGTAATAACAGTTACTTAGATTTAAAAGTGGGGTGTGGCTTGTACATGTACATACGTTTAATTAATTAATTAATATAATTTATAATATGACACCGGCTACCACCAGGATTATATTTCAGATCTATGGGAAACACTGTACTATATGCTGTATACTGCAACACAGTGCACACGAACATTGTAATTGTTACATTTAATAACAGTTCTCACTATCACATCTTCTAGTTGACTGACTGACTGAGTGAGTGAATAGCTCGCTGCCTGCTGACAAAGCCATGACATTGCCTTGCAGACAGGTTCAGTGACAGAGACAAGCAGCGACACACAGCCTTGAGCCACAGGGTTGAGCATGAGATTTGCTCTCTGTCTGACCAGTGATTATTAGCCATGGATATTAAGGCCCATAAGACACATGCGCCTCTAAAATGATTCAAATGACTTCCGCAAGCTTGATTCTTTATATTATAAAATTATTTGATTTATTAATTGAGATACAGCCCAGGAAACCTTGTTATTGTATTTTTGGATGTGAGCCAAATGGGATGTGACCTTTTTACCTCTAACCCCCTCAGTGGACTCATATTAAGGAATAGCCTACAATTACTTAACTCTTCTGCATAGGAAATGGTCTGATTTTCATCTTTTGTAAAACTAGATTAATTCACTGGCCTTTTGTGTGAGAGAGCATTGCCTTTTGTATCACATAAGTTTAAACTTTGTCTTTTCAAATAATATTCCCTGGGCCCTCCACAAGGCCCCAATGAACCTCTCCTCACAGCTAAATGGTTTATTCTGAGATGGTGTCACACTCCCCCATAACATGGATGCTGTACTCTTCTTATTATTCATGGCTCTCTTGTCGTTTGTTGAGCTGGCTAGGATCAAACAGGCCGATTTGTCATGCCTGCACTTGGTAAGTTGTGTGCGTGTGTGTGGGCTGGACTCTGCAGCAGTAATGACAGGATTTGTTAAACAGTAAATTAATGAATAATGAAATATTCAGCACACGCTTGCCTTGCCTGCAGCGTTGTGCCCCAAGCGTGAATTACTCCTGAGCAGTATTCATCTGTCTTCCTGCTGGATAACCTGTGTGTGTATGTGCGTGTGTGCGTGCGTACAGAATAAGTACTTCTGCAGTCCATTGCGTGACAGAATGCTGAGAGGCTTTGCTGATGGGGGACAGCTCTTCCCTCCTTGCTAATAGAGGGTTGAGAGAAAAGCAGACAAATGCATAGACAGGCAGGAATAACACTGTCAGGGCTGGCTGGCTGTTTGACTTTGCATCTATTGGACATTAACATTTTTCTATAGACCTACATGCCTAGCTGGTTCTACAATCCAGATAAATATTCCTCCAAATCTTTAAAAATATTTGTGGCTTATGTCAAGGACCAAAGCTAGGAAACTCTGCGAGTCCTTTAACCTGTTAACCTTTAGCCTATCCATTGAATACCTAAAGTAAATGAAAAGCTGTCCTTGAACCATTTGGAGTATATACATGGTTCTGGTCTTGCCTGATAGTAAAACTCTAATGTGTATTCTTCAACAAATATTCTTAAAATATAGCTGGGACTGGAAAACATGAACCAAAGCATGAAGTTATTAACCTAACATGCCAGAGGAATTGTTGTCACAAGTCCATCTGGGGAGCCGTACATTGAAACTGTTTGTGAATGGCTGTACTTTCAAAAAAAATGTATTATATGAACCATCTGGTCGTTTTCGCTGTCGGCACCATGGTCGGCACACCTAAACCACAACCATATAGCTATAAAAACGACGCTGATTGGAAAACCACGCCCGTATAGCTTAAACCCGAAAGTAAACCTGAAAGTAAAACACGAAAGTTGAGGTGCTACTCGGACATATTCAAAATGATTCCGAGGCTTTCCAGACTGATTCTCATGTTGAAATAAAACTGAAGCTCGCAGGATGGTCTTGCAAGGTTATTAAGTTATACCAAGTCTAAGTAAAAATGTTATGTAACAGTTATAATATCTATATTTTACAAATTTTTCTAAGGGTATGTGTAGGCGTTTTCCTAAAACATGACATTTACAGACTCCAAAAGAGTTGTGGTATAAATGGTCAAATACTTAGAATAAGTCTATAGTTAAAGACAATAAAAACATACATATTTTTAAACTATTTCTTCTATTTTTGTAAATTATTTTGAATGTATTGGGCCCCTAACCACAGACAATCTCTGTGAAACCATGTGACAATGTTTCAGTGTGTTCCTAATTTGATTGGCTGCACGATTATTGGGTCAAACTCTCGGGTTCATTCTGGCTTGGTCTGGATCACGTGGAAGAGGGATGGGCTCTGCCTTTCATGGCGGAACATAGTTACTACTAGGTTGTTGACATACAGTGCATGTGCAAGTATTCACAGAGCTTCACTTTTTCCACATTTTGTTATGATACAGCCTTATTCCAAAATGGATTAAAATAAAAATGTTTCCTAAAAATTCATAATAACAAAGTGAAAAGAGTTTGTTTGACATTGTTTGAAGTATTCACAACCTTTGGTCAATACTTTGTTGAAGCACCTTTGGCAGCAATTACAGCCTCAAGTATTTTTGAGTATGATGATACAAGTTTAACACACCTACTTTTGGGCAGTTTCTCCCCATTCGTCTTTGCAGGACCTCTCAAGCTCCATCAGGTTGGATGGGAAGAGTCTGTGCACAGCCATTTTCAGATCTCTCCAGAGATGTTCAATTGGGTTAAAGTCTGGGCTCTGGCTGCCAGGACATTCACAGAGTTGTCCCGAACCCACTCCTTTGTTATCTTGGCTGTGTGCTTAGGGTTGTTGTTCTGTTGGAAGATGAACCTTCTCCCCAGTCTGAGGTCCAGAGCGCTCTGGAGCAGGTTTTATCAAGGAGGTCTCTGTACATTGCTGCATTAATCTTTCCCTCGATCCTGCCGCTGAAAAACATCCCCACAGCATGATGCTGCCACCACCATCCTTCACTGTAGGGATGGTATTGACCATGTGATGAGCGATGCCTGGTCTCCTCCAGACATGACACTTGGCATTCAGGTCAAAGAGTTTGTTTCATCAAACCATAGTATTTTCTTTCATGGACTGAGAGTCCTTCAGGTGCCGTTTGTCAAACTCCAGGCGGGCTGTCATGTGCCTATTACTGAGTGGCTTTCGTTTGGCCACTCTACCATACAGGCCTGATTGGTGGAGTGCTGCAGAAATGGTTGTCCTTCTGGAAGGTTCTCCGCTCTCCAGAGAGCAACGCTGGAGCTCTGTCAGAGTGACCAAAGGTCACATCCCTGACTAAAGCCCTTCTCCCCCGATCGCTCAGTTTGACCGGGCGGCCAGCTCTAGGAACTGTCCTGGTGGATTCAAACTTCTTACATTTACAGATGATAGAGGCCACTGTGCTCATTGGGACCTTCAATGCTGCAGAAATCTTTTTGTAGCCGCCCCCAGATGTGTGCCTTGATACAATCCTGTCTCGGAGCTCTACAGACAGTTCCTTGGACTTCATGGCTTGGATTGTGCTCTGACATGCACAGTCAACTGTGGTACCATATATAGACAGGTGTGTTCTTTTCCAAATTATGTCCAATCAACTAAGTTTGCTGCAGGTGTACTCCAATCAAGTTGTAGAAACATCAAGAATGATCATTGGAAACAGAATGTGCCCGAGCTCCATTTTGAGTGTCATGCAAAGAATATAATAAGAGCAATATATTTGAAATTCTTTTTTTATGATGTTTATTTAAGAGAACATTAGGCCTGGATGAGAATTCAGAAAATCCTTGATGATAGCTCTTTATTTTCTTTGTATGAGCTCAACATGAGATGCAATAATTAGACTGGGATGAGAATTGATCGACTTCATAGAGAGCTTTCTCTGCCTGAGATCAGAAAGAGACACCAAACTTGATAAACTCTAAATTATTTTAGACCTTTATTATTTATTTTAGACCTATTTTGAGACTTAAATGGGGGCTAATTTCAGATTTTGTCTACGAGGAACAGGAAAAATAAGACAATCTCATTTTGGTTTCACACAGATCTAATTGTTTTCTATGAGAAATACATGAGACATTTTTGAGAGCTCTTCTCAAAATGTATTTAATTCTGGGCATGTTATCACATGTTATCACATGTGGAGTACATGTCACTGTCATGACTAGTATCAGAGTCAATGTCTACTTGAGAGTGTTGTAAATTGCAAAGTTGCCTGTGTGTATTGAGCTATGTGGCTAGCGATTGTTTTCTGGTCTCATGTGCTTTGTGAAAGGATCATGTTTACTGTTTATTGCCTGCTTAAATGTGTGGATTAAATGGTATGTAGTAGAATAGCACAACTACTGTGGTTTATTTCAAGTGTAACTGCACCATAGCTCTGAGTCTGACTCCAACCCAAATCGATAAAAAAATATTCGCGCAAAATGCTGTGATTAATCGCAATTAATAGCACTTTTTTTGTTTTGCTTTATGTTATTTTATGGACAGGACAGTATAGATAGACAGGAAGCAAATGGGAGAAAATACATCAGGCTAGATACGAACCCAGGCCCATATGGTCATATATCTAGGCTATTGCTTGCACCACTGCTCCAGCCTGAAAATAGCCTCGTAGTTGTTTGCTGCTACATTAATGTTCAAAATATCATAGACACATTTTAAATCACCAACAATTTGGAACACTAAAGAGGATACCACTTATAGCTTCATTTTAAAGATAATGGGAATAGATACACAATGAATGTCAGGTCACACGCAATGTCACATGTCACACGCAAACAAGCCAATTACACCTGACAAGGTTTAATACAAGTCCAAAATCTAAACTCACTATCAAGGGCAATCCAAGGTCTTAATCACGTAAATATAACAAACATGAATTCCAAAATAGCAGGCTGATTCCAGGTCACTGACGAATGTGAGACAGGTCCAGAATGTCTCTGGCGGGTACCCAGCTCCTCTCCTAAGGACCGTAGCCCTTCCAGTCCTTATGGGAGTCTACCTTGAGTGGGAAGTCTTTCGTGGAAAGCCAGACCTTCTGTCCTAGGCGGTAACGGGGGGCTGCAGATCTCCTGCGATTGGCCACTCTCCTGGTTCGGTAACGTGTCTTGTATAAGGTTGCTCGGGCGGTCCTCCAGGTGTGCAACGCCGGATGATTGCCTGCACAGAGGGAACACTGACCTTCCTCTCTTGAGAGGGGGTTGGTAGCCGTGGCATAACTGAAAAGGGGATAGGCCAGTAGAAGAGACCTGAACCGTGAGCATATTCTACCCAAGCCAGGCGTTGACTCCAGGAGACTGGGTTTTGAGAGGTAATGCAGCGCAGCATCCTCTCCATGTCCTACGACAGTGAGGATGGGTGGCCAGTCTCAAAGTCTAGGGCAACCAGAAACGCTGCCGCAGGAAGGCCATCGCTTAGAGCCCGGGTGGCAGGCGAGCTGGGAAGAGTGGCCCCATTGCAACATCTGTGCCCGGACAGAGGGGGGAACAAACAGTCTGTTAGGGGGGCAGACGGCTGGGACAGCGGGTTCAAGCAGCAAGGCCGCTTGCACCTTGGCCTTGATGCTCCAGGTCGCAGAAGCCACCAGGCATCGTGCAGGCACTGGATCTCTGCACTCCTCCGCCGAACAGAATTGGTGTGACAGGGCATGCGGCTTGCCATTCTACGTCCCTGGCCGGTAAGAGAGGGTGATTTGGAAGCGATCAAAAAACATGGCCTAGCGGGACTGGCGTGGGTTAAGGGGTTTGGCAGTTCGTAAGTATTCTAGATTCTTATGGTCGGTCCAGATGGGTCCTGGAACCTTCCAACCAGTGCTTCCATTCCTCGAGGGCCAGCTTCACCGCTAACAACTCCCGGTTACCGATGTCGTTGCATTCTGTGGGCAAGAGACGGTGTGAGTAGAAGGCACAGAGATGCAGCTTGTTGTCGAGAGTGGAGCGTTGGGACAGCACTCCACCCACCCCTACCTCCGAGGCGTCTACCTTGACCATGAACTGCAGGTTGGGGTCAGTGATAGTCAGAATAGGGGCCAAAGTGAAGTGGCTCTTCAGCTGCTGGAATGCTGCCTCAGCAGCAATGGACCAACAGAACCCCCTAGTGGGTGAGTTGAGGGCAGTGAGCGCAGCGGCCACGCTGATGTAGTTCCAAATGAACCTGCGACAGAAATTAGCAAAGCCCAAAAGACGTTGTAATTGCTTGGGGTAGGCCATTCTTGTTCTGCCTTGATCTTGCCCTTGCGTATCTGAATACCCCTCCTGGAGATCGTGTATCCCAAGAAGTCCACGGTCGGTTGATGGAAACAGTTCTTTCCCACTTTGATGAACAGGCGGTTCTCCAAGAGGCATTGCAAAACTTTGTTTGGTGAATACCGTAGCCCACTGCAGTAGCTCGAATGCCGTAGACATAATAGGTAGGAGATAGCGGTTCTTCACCGTGATACCGTTGAGATCCCGGTAGTCGATACACGGCCGCAAACCCCCATCCTTCTTGCCGACGAAGAAGAAGCCTGCATCGGCAGGGGACGAGGACGGCCGGATGAGCCCCGCTGCTAACGACTTGATGACGTATACAACGAGTATGGCCGGCCGCGAGGTGAGGTGGTCCCAGGCAGCAGATCAATGGCACAGCCATAGGGGCGATGTGGGGGCAGCGAGGCAGTATGGGATCTGCTGAACACCGGTTTCAGATCCAGGTACTCCGCGGGGACAGCAGAAAGGTTTGAATATTCTGGTTGTGCTTCGGGGATAGAGGACAACTTACAATGAGCATTAGCCAGACAATGGGAATGACAAAAGGAGCTCCAACCCAAAACGTTGCTGGTGACGTTGGCAAAGATCTTTCCGCTCAGCGTGTGCGCTGACAATGGAGAGCGAAGGGCCAAAGTGGGTATGCCCCATTCTGCAGCCAGAGAGGAGTCGATAAAGCTCTTGTCTGCCCCGCCATAGTCACGTGCCGTAGCAGAAGGGTGGCTGGCCCCTTGTTTGACGATCGTGGTGGGAGACCTAACTGCGCCTCGGTGCCTGTGATACTGGCATAGCCTTTTGTCGATGCGGAAAGCTATGTCCACCAGGCCGTTGAAGGAGGTGGGGAGCTCCCTGGCTGTGAGTTCATAATTGATGGCCTCGGCGAGGCCGGCATAAAAAGCGTCATAGGTTGGGTTCCAGCCGCTAGTGGCAGCTAGGGTGCGAAAGTCAATGACATAGTCCGACAGACAGCGCCCTCCCTGCCGTATCCGTAGCAGCTCATGCGCCGCCTCAACGCCCTCCTTCGAGTGGTACAGTCGTACATTTTACTCTCAAATACTTCTATACATGCAATGGTCTTATTTGTAGTAACTTTCTGGTGGCGACCTTATAATGTGTGTCTCTTTTGTGCAGGGGAGCAGGGTTCAAGTCCCGCATGGGACAGATTTCACTCTGGCGTCATATTTGGTTTTAATAACTAAAAGCATAGTTGTACAGGCTTAAAAGTTGAGAAATTTTTTCCACACACTTTCATCCCCCCCACCTAAAAAATAGTCTCCTGCGCCACTGGGTACCGGGAATCATTTTTTATTTAATTGAGATGCACAGATACTGTGCATCTCAAATTATATAATTGTGGGTAAGTGAAGAAATTTAAATAGCCTAATTCAATTGACAAAGTGATATATTATAGTAATATATATTATATAATAATAATAATTATATTATATAAATACACAAAAAGTGAAATAGTTCAAGCCTGTATATGTTTAATCTTGATGATTATGGACTTCACAGCTCATAAAACCCCCAAATTAAGTAGGCCTACCTCAGACAATTTGAATATGACATAAGACCAGTAAAAGTAGTAATTTTAATTCAGACATGCTGCTTACACAATCATGAAAATGTTTGTGTAAGCAGCACCCTTATATAATTATATGGTAAGCTCTCAGTACTTAGTTGGGGCTCAGGCGAGTTTGCTGGCCAATCAAGCACAGTATTCCCATGGTCATTGAACCAGGTATTGGTACCTTTGGCAGTGTGGGCAAGTGCCATGTCCTGCTGGAGAATGAAATCAGCATATCCATAAAACTTGTCAGCAGAAGGAAACATGAAGTGCTCTAAAATTTCCTGGTAGATGGCTGAGGAACGTTAAAGTTGTATGGTAATTTGAGTATCAGCCTTTGTTTACTCTTGACTTTACCTGTCACTGTTGCTTCATGAGAGGAGTTTCTCTTAAATGTGTCCAAGGGAAGATAGATTGAATGGCTTAGCAATGATCTCTTTTGACCATATTCAAATCCTTGAATCATCTAATAGCATCTAAGGATTCCAACAATGCGGTAAATGTCATGATAGACGGGGAGGGCCCTAAAGCAAGCTTTGCTTGGAGCCACGCCGCTGGGGAGGTGTTGTCCTGTGCTCTGGCATTGGAGTTTTTAAGGTATTTTCCCTTGTGCTGCTTAGTTTCTCTCCCCATGTTCATAAAGTGCTCCATGTTTGTACAAGGTTGCTGTAAAAGGTGGTCTGGGTGATTTAAGGGTTAGGGTATGGTTTTATTGTGCTTGTGATAGTCGACCAATAGTGGATTTTTAAAGGCCGATATACACTGAACAAAATTATAAACGCAACACTTTTGTTTTTGCCCCCATTCATCATGAGCTGAACTCAAAGATCTAATACTTTCTCTATATACACAAAGGCCTATTTCTCTGAAACATTGTTCATAAATTTGTCTAAATCTGTGTTAGTGAGCACTTCTCCTTTGCCGAGATAATCCGTCTACCTCACAGGTGTGGCACATCAAGATGCAGATCAAACAGCATGAGTATTGCACAGGTGTGCCTTAGGCTGGCCACAATAAAAGGCCACTTGAAAATGTGCAGTTCCATCACACAGCACAATGCCACAAGTTTTGAGGGAGCGTGCAATTGGCATGCTGACTGCAGGAACGTCCACCAGAGCTGTTGCCCTTGAATTGAATGTTAATTTCTCTACCATAAGCCGTCTCCAAAGACATTTCAGAGAATTCGACAGTACATCCAACTGGCCTCACAACCGCAGACCACGTGTTAACCACACCAGCCCAGGACCTCCAGATCCAGCATCTTCACCTCCAAGATCGTCTGAGACTAGCCACCTGGACAGCTGCTGCAACAATTGGTTTGCATAACCAAATAATTTCTGCATAAACTGTCAGGAACCGTCTCAGGGAAGCTCATATGCATGCTTGTCGTCCTCATCGGGGTCTCGACCTGACTGCAGTTCTTTGTCGTAACTGACTTGAGTGGGCAAATGCTCAAATTAAATTGTGTCTAGCACTTTGGAGTGTTCTCTTCAAGGATGAATCCCAGTTTTCACTGTACAGGACAGACGGCAGACAGCGTGTATGGCGTTGTGTGCGTGAGCTGTTTGCTGATGTCAACGTTGTGGATCGAGACCCTCAAAAACCAATCCAGGTTTTTAAGGGTTATAGAAATTTCAGCTGTATTGATTTGAGTACTAGTAGGGCTGGACGATATGGCCAAAATTTATATCACGATGTATCTCATAATTTCGGTCAATACGGTATAATTCCAATATCGATATGAACAATATAAGCCTCAGAATAACGGCTAAGAACACCCACAACAGAGTACTTAAAAACTTCAGAAAAATGCATTTGCCAAGTCTATGAAACCTGTCAGTAAGTGTCAGTAGCGTTCTGGTTTGTGTGTGGTCCCATGAATTAGACGCAGCTAAGTTCCACAGAAGACATTACTGACTGTTAGAGGAGTCAGCTGACAAAATACATAATATTAAGCCTTTCAGTTACATTTGCTGTTAGGTGATAAAATTGTTTGGTACATTAAAACATCCCATACTGCTTTGCACTGGCTGTAGTGCAAGTCATCACACATGTAGTTTCTATTCTTTCTGTTCACCTTGAATACAGCTGGCAGGGCTACACTGACTTTTCCCCCCAAGGAGCACATGTCACGGGTTGTTGGACACAGCTATTAGGGTTACCACTAACAACAAGAGAGTGCAAGCCAGAAGTTCTGAGAAACTGTTGATAAAAGCCATAAAAGCCCTAAACTTAAATATGAAGCCCCAATCTTCCAGGTCCAAGTCTCTAAAAGAAGTACAGTCCCAGTTCACTGAGCGTGGTGCCGGCGTCTCTCGTTCAGGTTGGGTCCTGTAGGCTGCTGCCAGGAGGAGGCAGAGACAAGAAATAACATGCAATCAGCCAGGGCCTGTCGTGCAGGAACCATGCTTGGCCTTTCACTTCCCTTTATATAGTGATTTGTGAGCGGCATGTTATCCCTGGAGTGGCTCCCTCTGAGATTTCCCCTTGGGTCGGCGTTGCATTCACCAGGCAGGCTGTCTCTCAGCGCTAGGCTGACGCTGGGCGGGCAGCGAGCTGTCTCCAGTTCCGTTCGTTGTTTGCCACTTCGCCCGACCCACTTGCCTTGGCCGTGTCCACTGCTGTCGGCGTCTTTCATTCCCCTGCTTCTCTTAATTTTCAGACATTCATGTCTGCGAGCTCCGTCAGCCTCTGCGTCTCCGAGTTTCTGTTTCTGCGAGTCCGTTTTCTATGCGAGCTTGCTTCTGCGAGCCCGTCTCTGTTCAGTTACCTTCGGGGGCGAGTAGTGTCTGACGTCTCCCCAGGTGCACTAAATCAAACTAATTAAGACAACCAAACACACAAAGGAAACAACCAAGGAAATTGTTTTAACCAATCAAAACCTACACTAAAAACACCACACTCAAAGAATATAACAATTAGAAAATTACACATTCAAAAAAAATTGTGCTTAGTCACCGACACACACGTGCGCCTAAGAAAACATTTAGGAGCGCAGACACAAAATTAGGAGTACAGACAGAAATATGAGAGAACAGTTGGATTTCTTACAGAGCATAAGCGTTATGCAATAATTCACCTTTAGTATTTTGTTTTCATTGTATGTTAATCTCTCTAGTATTATGTCTGAATGGCTTGGTTTTTGACAAAAGAGATAATATTGGGCCTACTTTATCAGGTTTGACCGATCATAAAATATTTGCTGAAGCAGATTTGTTCATTTGTGACATGGTCACATGCGGTATAGCGTATATATTTTTGTCTTTTCCCACACTTTTTCCCCATTAATGTAAAAACATCTAGGCTATAGTGTCTCCATATTAAATGTGGAGGTATTCAAAGTAGAAAAGGACAACAGCATAACTAGGCTATAATATAGAAACTTGAGCAAACCTAATTTTGAATGGAATATATTATATTATATATAATAAAAGTTAGGCTATACAGATATATTCTTATAACTTTATATTTATATATTATATTATTATTATATTATATTGCGGTATATATTGATATAGAGTTATTGTCCAGCCCAAGGTACTATTAAGTAGTATGGAAAAATATCCCGTACATTATCGATGTGGAATGCGTGTAGTCTGAAAGCGGACAAAATTGCAGCCAGAAAAGATGACACCATCCACAACAAAAGGTTGGCAAATAATTTACAATTGATGATAATGTAGCATGTATTGACTTATATGCTTTACAATGTTAATGTGGTAACATCGTTGTATTATGTGACGTAGTATGTGACGAGTAATGTACACTGCTCAAAAAAATAAAGGGACCACTTAAACAACACAATGTAACTCCAAGTCAATCACACTTCTGTGAAATCACACTGTCCACTCAGGAAGCAACACTG
>JAODUE010054024.1:0-17537 GCA_027564755.1 Amblyopsis hoosieri | reverse complement strand
ACTGTTCTACAAGCTGTACAATCACTACTTTACATTGCAGAAAAGTGTCATTTCTTCATTGTTGTCATATGAAAAGACATGCTCACATATTTGCAAATATGTGAGGGATGTACTCACTTTTGTGAGATACTGTAATATGGGTTATTTGTCAAGGTCAGGAAAAGCATTGTGTAATAAAAAATAAAAAGACAAAAACTAAGAACATTTACTCTGTAATTGTATTTTATTTTAGTTCGTTTTGCAACCAGACAATCCAGTTTTAGTTAGTTGGCGTTTTATGTAATGCCTCGTTTTTATTTTTATTTCAGTTAACGACAATGTTTTTACCCACCTAGTTCTCGTTATTTCGTTCGTTTACGATTCTAACCTTGATTGTGACAATAACTAAACCCTACTTTGCTCTCTTCACATGCTGGCGCAGTGTGTGGGAGGCATGCGAGTCACCCGGGTAACGCACGGCAAGGCTGCCTGTACTCACACGTCAGCGAAGAGGACCGGTGAGTCTGCGCGGTGCGACTGGACGTCCTGCATAGCGTTCCACTCGTTGATGCAGTGCTGGTCAGAGGAGACCCTGCTCTGGTAGTAGCTGACCCAGGTCAGGAACGAGCTGCCTGGGTAGTAGTTGTGGCCGCGAGCCACCTCGCACGCTTTGTGGAGGGACTGGAGCGCCGACCTGACAGCGGGACACGGAAGAGGCAGTCAGAAGCAGACTAACTGAAGATAAGGCCCCTCAAGATGTGGGAGAGGGGGACATGGCATCCAAGCACGTGATCTAGGGGGACACGAATACGGTAAAAGCAGCAAAGGATGAAGAGATAAAGCAGAGAAGAAAAGAAAAACTAAGAACGATGATTTAAATAAAGGTGACAGGAAGGAATACAATGGTACAGGTCAAGGTCTCCAACCATGTCCGAACACAATGCTAAGCTATACACTCAACTCCCAAAAGTCACAATACATGTTTACATAGAGGGGAAAAAAAACAAAAACAATACTCAGCCTAACAAAAATCCCCACAAAGCATTAAAAAGGTATTTATATACAGTAAGTAATACAATACTCAATTCATGTTTTAGAATTGTACAGGTGCTGAGAGCAGCGACACAACAGGTTTGCCTAAGACAAAGATGATTTTGTTCGGCCTATAAATAGTCACGTTTATTTATTAAGCTCTTAATCACACACACAGTTTCGCTTGGCAACAAGCCACTCATTTATTTACAGACAGGATATAAAGTGCAAAACCTCCCAAATAACAAATAAATGGAAGAAACTTGGGTACAACAGGGACCAAATGTGAACCGATAAATAACGCAGACAACGGTAGCAAAACACACAGCGTTAAGACAAATGACAGCATGTCTCCAGTGTAGGCAGTAACACAAACACAGCCCAGAGCTTTCTAGCATTATCCTTACCGACAAAAAAGCACCGTGTGTCTGGAAGAAAAAAATATGGCAGGGGACGGAGGTACATACCACATAGCCTGGACAGAGACGGGCTTGAAGACATGGACCCTGTTGACAGTGGACACACTGAAACCCCTGCAGACGAAGAGAGCGATCGATAGAGAGAGAGAGAGAATGACAAGTCAGATTCTCGCTATGTAAAGTGAGATCTTCAGTAGTCACACCAGAAGGGGTCACGGCGTGTAGGTGTGGTGTCTCACCCGTCTCCATCCAAGTGGATCAGAGTGTCACTCCACAGAGGCAGAACCAGACCCACTGTACAGCAGCTGGAAGAAAGCAGCCACCACTTCACTTTACACATTCAAACAATAGCAGCCTTAAATATGAGACGCTCCAATTCACCGCCCATATAACATAAGATAAAGGATGACCTATTGATACAAGGTTACACTGGGAGGGACCCATATCATTCCATTTTCCTAATGGGATGACATGGAACGTTCCGTTTCAGTTGGTTGCTTTTATTCTTGAGACTAAACCAACTCCTTCAGAAGCTCCGTCCCGCACATTGAAATGCATTGCTAAGCCACGGGCATTGTTTATTGTTCACATTTTTATTTACTGTGTAGAAGTACCGGATTTTATCATACAATTAGCTTACAATAGCTCGCTTACTATACCTTTAATACATGCCCATGACTGAAAGCTTTACACTGGAAAACAGAAAGTGTTCAGGTTGCAATGCATGTCCTCACCCAGGACAACCCCAGTGCCACTGGAGCAGTAGCGCAGTGTACAGTATTTGACATTACAGGAGGCCACAAACCTGTCAGAGGAGGGGAAGTCTACGCCCAGGACGATGCTCTCCTCGGTGTCCTGTCGACCAGCGGTGGACACCACCACCATGTAGCGGGTGCACAGGGGGTAGGCACTTTCCAGACGCACGGCCTGCAGCAGCACAGAACACTGACTGTGAGGCTCAGATTCTAAGCACACGCTGGTGTCACTTTATAAAACGGGAGCGGGTAGAATGGCTTAACCTATGCTAAGCAACCCACCTCCTGAAAGCAATATGGATCATATTTAGAGTGTGGTGGAAGAATGACTTAGTACCGTACGGATATTGATTTACATTTGAATTGACAGCAGTTAGCCAAATGTCCAGCAGCCGTTAATCCCCACGTGTACCATGGAGGTGTTTATACTGTACTACATGATGGGAAAGAAGAAATGTACAGGTAACACTGACCAGTCGGATGTTGTCCTCAGGCCGTAACACGGTGAACATGGTATGGAGGTGTTGCTGTAGGTCACCTACACACCAGGGAAGGAGTATGGCACAGAATATACATATTTATGGAACGAGCTGAGGAAACATGTCTCCTGCATACAGTAGCAGTGGTTCACTTTATCAGTGTGGGCTGGCAAACAGGCAATACTGTTGTTAAGTTTTTCAACACAGTTCCACTGATTTAGATGTGCTTTTTATTAACAAAAAAAGAGGAAATGTTACAGTAGCTTTTGCGACAGCAGACAGTAGTTTCATAGTGAGTGTATCACACATGTCGGGAAAACTACTCATCATAGCAAGCTTCAGCTTATATACAGCAGCGGGCTGCAAGTGAACTGGACTAATCTGCTTTGTTGTGCAATGGCTCTATTAATGTTAGCAGCTGTTACAGGCTAGGCACCAGTGGAATGTCAAGTTGAAAATGCATCCCTCTGTTTATCTCTTAAGTGTTCTATGGGGCTCATTTCAGAGGTCAATGGCTGACACTCAGAAACATTGCAGCTGTTCTGTGTGTGTGCGTGCGCACGCACTCATACCTGTGTGCTTGTTCCTGCGCTGGCTGACATGAGGAGCTGAGTTAGAAGTGGGGCTGTTACCTCTCGGTAGGAAAAGGGCAGCACCTTTCACCGTCAAGAAGCTTTCACCGATGCTGCAGGAAAAGAGAGGAGAGAATTGAATTGAAAGCCTCCATTAGTGACCATGAAATCATTCAATTTGAATTCAAGATTGCTTAACAACACTAGTATCTACAGTATAATGCTTCACACACACACACACACACAAACGTAGTAAGTAAATATTACTCACCCCTTACAGTGTGGAATGCTGTAAGAAAAAAAGGTTTTAGGATAAACCTTTCTGATACAGTGCTATTGATTAGGGTATAAAAGCCTCAATACCCCAACCTTTTCTCTTCTAGCATTCCAGACTGTGCTGTGTAATTTTTGGTGTCAAGTGTGGTTCTCATTTCATTTTTGACATTGAACTCGTTCTGTAAGGCTCAGCTGCTCATGCATTTATTATAAATGACATTGCCGATAGCTGAGGGGGAATGGCCTGCAATGCAGAGGCTTTTTAGGCCATCAATAGTTCACAAACAGGCTACATGTACTAGACTGGTAGTTACAAATAACTGCCGAATCTGCTGAAGGGCATATTGCCACGCTAAGAAAAACACAAGCATGTTCCTCAATGTCTCAGAACACGTAGGCACGGGCTACAGAACAAGCAAGGCCATCACAGGCTTACACGTCACAATGCCCCATTCAGCTGGCCTGGGAAACTGTAGGCTCCACGAGACAGAGCTGACAGGCTAGCAGGGGCAAAACACGCTGCACAGAGCCCCGATGTGAACTCCACACCAGCCTGGACACAATGTTCTCTGCTCCTCCACACAGCTGGATTACACAAAGACACACTCACTCGCTCTCCCTCCCTCCCTCACATCGGGCCGAGAGGGACGGGGGAGAGATTACGGGTGCCCAAGCGGTCCTCGCTCTTCTCCAATGTTTTGACAGAGATAAACTCGGCTAGCCGAGCTTCAGTTTAATTTCGCCCTGAGAATCAGTCTGGAGCTTCGGAATCATTTTGAATGTGTCCGAGTAGACACTGAACTTTCTAATCAGTGTTGTGTTTATAGCTATACGGGCCTGGTTTTCCAATCAGCGTCGTGTTTATAGCTATACGGGCGTGGTTTAGGTGTGCCAACAGCGAAAGCGACCAGATGGTTCATCCAATCAACTCTACAGCCATTCACAAACAGTTTCAATGTACGGCTCCCCAGATGGACTCCTCTGGCATGTCAGGTTAAAACTCACGATCACTCTAATGACACCACAGTGTCAACATAGTTATAAAATAAGTTAACCATCTTCACTAATCCTCTAAATAAAAATACACACAAATCATGTAAGACGGTGTCCTGAACACCGACTCAAAAGGCGGCCTACCACGCTCAACACTAAGTAGAGCACAATCTCCACTGCCAAGACCGATCGCCCACGCTGTATTTTGAGCGCAGCCCTACTTGCGCTGATTTTCACTGACACAAACCCAGCAGACATGAATACCCATATCTCAGCTCCTGGCAACAGACAGCTGGGCTACACGCCATGAACTTGCAGTTTATCAGGTTCATCAAGTTTCACTCTAAGGGCAAAAAGAAAATGTCAGTGCTGTCTCTCCCCCAAGCTTCCCCTCACCCCCCTAGAACCCTATAACCCCCCCCCCACTCTGTCCTTCCTGTGTGTTGGGCCCAGTCCATGGATGTGCATGCTCAGGAAGGCACAGGCACTATTATCTATTGTCACTATTGACAGAGGAAGAGAAAGAATGAGTTTGCTTAGTTCATTTCCCATCAGACATCCACCCTCTGGCCCTGCTGTTTCCTCTCCCTATCTGCCCTATGTCACTTCCTTTTTCTTGCATGCCTCCTAAAACACTGGTCAGTACTGATACAAAGGTCGTCGGTTTTTATTTTATATATTTTAACAACCAGCACCCACCCGACCAATTATGAGATCTGACCCGCACCGTAAAAATTAGTTCAACCACCCGAACCGTCAAATTGTGCCTGTATAGCAATGGTGATAGAGATACGGATTTCTAATTGAATTTACGTTTCAAAAGGGACGTAGGCTTCACTGGCGCAGTAGCAGACAATATTGCAGAGCAGAGCCTCGAGCCCTTATGCCAGAAGGTCAACGACACGGTAGACTATGGCCTATTAATTTATTCGTTTATCTGTTAGCAATATGCTACGCTAGCATAATACACGATTGCATAGCGCGTCTGTATAGCTACTAAATAAACAAAGTATACGTAGGTTAACGAACTTTATAGTTCGGTATGGCTAATGCAGGATATTGACAGCCAGGGCATGAGAGGATCTGCACCGCTGCTAGTGCATGGTCTATAATGTGTGTATTTGTTTGAGAGCGCTAAGATCGAAGAATCCCCGCTCGCACACAATGTTTCTGTAGATATTTATTACTTCGTGGGGACATTGCTTTGCAGCGTTTTGACCCGACCCACCTGCACCCGCAATATTTTCTGATAAGCTTATCCCAACCCGCCCGACCCACGGGACCAGCGGGTTACGGGTCGGCCCGCGCATCACTACTGGTCAGCCAATATTTTACTTCCTTCTCCATTGATCCAATGATGTGTTCCAAAGCCTCGGAGCAAAAAAACATGCAACTTCAGTTCAGTGGATCACAAGCAGTCTTAAGATAAATTACACACAATTGTAATGCACTAGGTTAATGGTGCAGTCCAATGAAAGTAATGTTTTGCCTACTGTACTGTGTATAGCCTACACTGTAGGCCCTACAGTATACTGTAAAGCTAGTGCTATTAATTCAGTATTTAGACATGCTGCATCCACTTAATCCCACCCACAATACAGAGTTTCGTGTGTTTGGCACATCTACAGCAGTGCTACTGTACAAAGTCATCTGTAATACAACACTCTCACTAGAAATACGCACACATCAAACGATACGCGTGCGCACACATGCATTACAGAAACCGGTTAGCTTGCGTACAGTACGATGACAGATCAACCGCAATGGTGGGCTAGGTATCAGGTGGGGTGTTAATGACCAAGCGCCGGAGCGCAGTAACAGTCTTTGAAAAGTCCCAGCTATTGATAGCCAGCGTTCACACAAGTGCCTAAGAGGCTACAGTACAAATATTACAGCGAATAGGTGGCTCGTGCTAAACTATGCTCAGCAAACATAATCTTAAACATTGAGCAGCCAGAGGCTGACAGGAGAGGTCGCACAGGTCATGCTCCAGTCTATTTGTGGGTGATATTTTCCTAAAATATAGATACTTGATGGTTACTGGAGACATCTTAAACTAAAAAGGAAATTCAAGCCTTTTTTCTTTTGCTTCATCGTGAATGCAGTGCCAGATAGATATAGAGAAGTGGAGGTGCAGAGACACACAGACAAAAGGACAACCAGAAACATTAACGGGACACTAGATAAAGCGTCATCTCTTGGCATACATGTGTAGCCTTCCTGGGCCCAGAACAGGGACGCTCGATACTTGTTAGGGCAGCAGTCAGACACAATCATCTCTATGTAAGGACCCGTCTGTGTGGCAGACAGATAAGTGGGTGACCCCCCTCCCCATCTCTGCCCATATTAGTCACTCGCTGTGGAGGGGAGTGAGATAAATATAGTGCAAGGCCTCACTTGGGCCTTATGACTTTACAGCAGATATGTACACAGCCTATGGGAGACGAGGTGTGTAGCTGGTACGTGTGTGTGTGTGTGTGTGTGTTTGTGTACGTCCGTCCAGCCGTCCTGAGCCGTACCGAACTTGCTTGAACTACACCTATAGATATGTTGACTACATGCGTGCGTGTCATGTCAAGTTCAGTATCCAGTCTCCTTAGAAGCCCAGATGTATCAGTAGCATACAGTCTAGCCCTAGGATACTAGCCAGTAGCCACGCCGCTGATTTACACTACAAGTGACCCAGGCATGACATGCTATTCTGAGAGGAAGGCTGTGGAAAGTCCCAATAAGGAAGCTGGGAACTTACAGTACAACTAGTGAGAGATCTACTGTAAAGGAAAACAGCATAAAAGAGTTGACATGCTGTAGGCCTAATTCATTTGATTCTGATGGAGCAGAAGTAATACAAGTGGTCCTGTTAACGTGTGGTGAAAATATATTAATCAATTCCACTTACCTTTCTGTAAGGGTTGACTGGTACAGTATGCTTTTGATTACATCAGTCATAGAATAAAACCGACCCTAAAGAGTCTCAGAATACCCTGAACCTTACATTAACATTTAATGACAATTATGATAATGTCTGCTAATGTGGGTCAACCTGTAACGATGTGCAAGTCTGAGAAACTAGTGCATATGTAGCTGATAAAAAAAACATGTGCAGAAATGAACCCAAATGCCAGTTCTAACTCAATCAACATGTCTGGCCACAATTGGAGTGTGTCACAGCCTATCCCATTCCTTCATAATTACTGGTGCTATTGACACTAAAAGACACAGCATATCTGCAATGAACCAGACAACGCATTACATTTGGTTTTTCATCAATAAATATACATGTATTGTAACTTAATAGCCTAACTGGAAACACCATGTGACATTACATTTCCAGGGTTTCCTGAGAAATCTCTAAAGTCAACCTACACAGAAACGGAAGCAGTTTAAAGTGGGTTACTGGCATCCAGCCTATAAAGTAAATAGGACAGCACTGTGTTGAGCTGCTAGTGCTACAGGTAACACTGTTGTCCATCAACAAGTAGGCATGTAACCCAGGCAACCCCAGTTAAGCACATTAGGCCTATATGATGTTGAGAAGGGTCTCACTGACTGAGGGTCTAAACATTGTGCTGTGCTGATGATGGGAAAGGTGTAGACACAGATACATAAAAACCTATGTTCTCATCAAACAGGACCTACAAAGCAGGGAACACATACCAACATCTGTTGCTGTTTACCAGGCCCACATGCCTGCCAATGTGTGTGGGCATGTGTGTGTGTCTAAAACAAATTCCCATAAACCTGCATTGATTACACACATTGTGAAAAACAACAACTTCATGATTAAGCTATGTCTTGGCCTAATAAGGACTAAACTGTATATTTACCCAACAACTTAGTCCAAACAAGGCCTTACTATAAAAAGAAAGTAGATAAGCAGGCTGCTCTGCTCAAATAATAAGACATGTTAGGCCTACTATGATTGTTTTTCACATCAATCCTAATGTCACAGCTAACACACATACAACACAAGAGGCCAGTCTAGTTGCCTTGATAAGAAACAGTGACATTTATTTAATTGACATCTGTTGACTTTTGTTCTGTTGGATAGAAATGACATGGCTTATCTGAATGCAGTCACAGTACCAGAATAAGCTTGTCTTTGATCTCGATGGTGGAAATGCTGGCTTTTATCACTGTATCAGTCCACTGGACTGCTTTGAAACTTCGAAAATGTGTTATCTGCACAGCTAGTACCTAAAGCTTACCTCTCGAATACACAATTTAAAAATTGGTAGGCTGTTAACCATTGAGTTTGTGTTATTGATCTTTGGAGAACGTTAGTTTACAATAATAGAGTATGGTAGACAAACTTTGAGCGTCTTTTAATCTATAAAAAACAGGAGGTGGTACATGTATAGTAGCCTCAATGCCATCAATGGTACCCGCCCGTATACAATTGCATAAAATAAACATTATAACGTTTACAATGCCAGAGTCTTGTCGGTTTGCAAACCAATAACGTGCAACCTGGCTCCAGACGTAAAGTTCCCCGTTATCGGTTATACTTGGCTATGCAAACAGCCAGTTTAGCAGACTGAGCACAACAAACGGGTTGGAGTGGTGGGGGCCGGGGGATTACGTAGATAGTCACTCGCGGCGTGCAATAGTGTAGGCTACCTTGCGTAATTCATGCAGTGTAAAGTTTGACTCATTGTCCGGATACTAGAACAGTGATTCACACTGTGCGATCCGTGTTTCTCAATAAGGTCACGAAAGAGCACAATGAATCGCAACACCCTGCTACGTCACGAGATTAATACAACTTCCACTGAACTGTTGTGTCACCTTGAAGTCCACAACTAGCCTGCATGCAAACCTATAGTTCACACGGCACAAAGTTTATATGTTTTAAAACAATTAAAGTGGAAGTCTGTTTCATGTCTCATCGATGTAACTGTGTGTAAACTTACAGATGGTTGATCTGGTTCTGGGACACTACGGCGTCATCGCTGAAGTATGGCATCATCTTGGCCCCGCAGCACGAGCAAAAGCAGCCCCCAGCGGAGCTGGCGGTGTCGGACATTGTACCTAGAGTCATGGTGCCTGCAGCACACAGTCCAAAGGCACCAGAAGGCGTAGTATTCAGGTGCTCGTGATCCGTGGGGAAACGCTCACTTTACTCCAGCGGTCATATGAAACTTCATTGCGCGTATCCAAATAAGGACTCAATATTGACTGAATACACAATCGCAGTGAGATACAATACAACGAAAACGGCAAGACCGTCGTGAAAAATGAGGCAAAAAGTGAAGCTATTGACAATTCTTCCAGTACTGCTGCTGCATTACATGTAAGCACATGGTGTTCCTCGAGTCGAGCGAGGTACGGATCAGCGTGTTTAAAGTGTCTGTTTATTGAAGCTAACTATCAACAGCGTAGGCTACTGTCAGCTGATATATTCGTGTAACATAAAGACGCGTGCCTTAGCCCAAATAGCCTACTGTTAAATGCAAGCAAGTGTGCTACTTTAGTCAAACTCCCGTCAGTCGAGTCATGAGAGGGCGGAGTTGGAGACGTGCGGTTGTAGCAGGTGGAGTCAAGGGGAAAGAAAGGGGGTATGCAACGGCCGCATGCACTAGCACTTGTTAATGATGCGTTCCAGACAAACCGAAAGTTGGATGTTTCCGAATTCCACGTTCCAGGTGACATACTCCATTTTGACGTCACGTTCCATATATGCCTATAACAGGTTTGACTAGTATTATTGTATTATTTTACGTAGGCCTACAGGCAAACAGGCTACTATACTTAGCATTTTAGTTAGTTCCTCCTTGAAACGCCACAGAAGTTGGGATCCAACACTATTGGCTATTGGTGCACCGACATCTATCTACATGGTGCATTACCACCACCTAGGCTACAGTCTAGAATGCAGCACATGCGCCTTTTAACAAGGCCGGTTAGTCAGTCAGTTAGCTACATTTGCTCATGGCTGGTACCACTGCACGCAGTACAGGAAAGATATGAGACAATGGAACCCCACTTAAGTTCCTACTTATGAACTTGCCAACTACTGGTCCAATCCATTTCGGAAGTCGATATTTCCAAGTCGATATTCCTGACTTCCAATCTAAATGTGTCCCATCTGCTCTGGAAAACATGAATGCCTGCAGTAAACTGATGTTTATGGCAAGTCTCTAAACTTCACCAAGCATCTACCGAGATTCCATATCAATAAGGCTATCTGTCCACAGCGCCATTAGTGAAAAGAACCGCTGACATTAGAGAGCATCTGATTTAACAGATTTATCACACTAAAAGACACAGGAGTAGCGGCAGCCATGGGGCTGCATTATGTAAACAGTAGGCTACCATCAACTAAAAGGCCATGTATTAAAATAATACACGCTAACATATAAAATCTGTTCTATACATAAATTGATGTAAAAACAGCCTATGTCACCTGTGTTATTAGGTGGTTGGTTACGGTCAGCCATGTCTTTTGCAACTGCACCGGGAGCTCTTTGCGGTCGGAAATTTCAACTGGGACATATCTGACCTCAGAGTTGTCTAAGCAGCATTTGAGTGGAGTTCTATTGTACTTTTTCTAGTAAGATATTGGAAATTCTCAACGAGTTTTCTGGAATGCAGCATGTGACAATAGTATTTAATGCCTGCACAGTAGGCTGTCTACCACACTGAGAAGCTATACTATCTATAGATTGAACTGCAAATACACATAAATACTATTCAACTGCAGTTTGTTGGAATACCCAACAGATGTTTAGGTGTTAACTAAGTTGATAAAGGCTGTGTTTAGAGTGGCCAAGAGCAGCAGAATAGTATATATCTTATATTAGATTACTCTAGATTAATTGTCCTTTTTCCATTCAAAAACCTATTCATCATGCCTATTTACATGCAATTTTATAGCAATTGCCTATTAAAAGAAGCCCTTAGTAATAAAATAACAGCCTCCTCATTTTAACAGAAGGCCCTTGTAGTCTGGTAAATAAATGAATCCAAATCCACACCTGTAGCTCCTTGTTATCAGGCAGCTTGGCTGCAGCCCAAAGCAGCTAAAAAATAGGGTGTGCTGTTGAACAGAGGATTTAATCCTCGTTATACAACGCATGCCCTCAATGTTGACAAACTTTGCCAGTCTTTGTTCTGTATACTGTACAATGTCCTGGGTCTGGGAGAGGCTATTCACTGACCACAAAATGCTGGCACATGTACTTTGTAGCCTCATTTGATAGTTTTAAGATTTCAAAATTATGATTGTAATAAACTCAGACTTGAAGGTCAACCTAGTTTAATAATACTCTGTAATACTATTTTTTTGCAATTTATGAATCTTCTATCAGTTATATGTAACACATCACACATTAAAATAAGTGTTTCTATGCTCATTTTGTTCAATAATTTGTATACTCTTGCGAAGCATTCATTGCAATGTACTGTGGTTTTCCTCATTTGGTGTATAATGCTACAGAATTTTATGAACAGAACATATTGTGTGACCATGGTCACCATAGTTTTAGTAAACAGGGAATAACAGAATGCCTTCTCTATAGTGCTCCTGGCATGACCAAATGCTGCAGAGTGTCATCTATTATTATTATTATTATTATTATTATTGAAAGCTAAATGATGCCTCTTCCTCATCCCACTGGTCAGGACTCACCACATCTCTGGCTTGGAAACTGGTTTAAGAGTGGCTGACTAAACAGACACATAACATGTACAAGATATGCAGTGCTGTACTATTTGAAACAACACAGCTCTTCCTCCTTGTCATTTGACACAACACCAGTAGGTGTATAGGGCTGATATTGGATGGCAGGGCTTACGGATTTAATATTAACACATTTTACGTCAACATCATACAACAATCATGTTTAATATTAACCCAGCAATTTGACTGTGTCAATGATAAGAGTCAACCTTTATAGCCTACATTTCATTTACAGTAAAGGTAAAGGATACAGCTCAGCTTTAGTGGAATACATATGCTGCTACAGTGCCAATGCTTTTTCTGCAAGTGAATGGAATGCCAAATTGTAGTGTGAGGGCTTTGAATCAAGGAAGCAGCTGTAACCTACAGTACCTGATATGTGTCATGATAGCACGAGGAGCTGTTGGTGTGGCATCTTTCTTATCAATGAGCTTTACCAGAAGCCGGCAGGTTAAGTGCAGTGCAATTAGGAATGGGTGCGGGGATGAAAGAGATTCAGCTGAGTATTGAGAACAGCATGTGAATCATCAGGTTGACTGAATGTTGTTGTTTTTTTGGTTAGAAGGTACAATAACAGTTTCTTTGATTTGCTTGTTCTGCCCACTTAACAATTTGACTATTGGTTGGTTACACTAACAGATTGAGTAGCCTTTGATGCATAAGAGTAACAAGCACGGTGCCCAACAAAACAAATGTGTTATCACCAGTAGCCTATACCTTCTAATGAAAACATTGATTTATTTTAAATGTATTATTATTTTTTTATATACACAGTATATATATAATTAATTTTATTGTTTGCTGCTTATCAACATTGAGCAGCAAAAAAAAACACACGTAAAACCTAAATTACTTATTGTTTAATGAATCTCTATCTGGAATACAGTATTGTTGTAATGTGTCTGTGCAGTTTTCTGAGTTATCCTGAATGAACCCCTCCACCTTTCTGTTAGAATAAACTGTTTAGGCTACCTATTGAGATGGGGTTCTGCTGTCAAACTGTACTACAAATAATTCCCAACCCTTAGGTTTATAGGTGTATACTGCAAACTTTAGCTGCACAGTATGGTGTAATACTGTACTGTTTGGGTTGGACAAAGCAGAGTTTGTGTTTGAAGTGCACACAGAGCAAAACACACACACACAAATGTTACAATGCATAATAGGTACGGGGTCACCTGTTGACCAAATCTAATCCAAATAGCAGTAGAACACAGTATTTTACATGGAACATAACCCAACAGCAGCCTCTGCTCTACAATACCTTTACACCAGACAAAATATATGCTCACTATTCTGCCCACTTGGATGTGAAAATGTAATCTTGAGAACAGCGAAGCTGTACAGCAGCTAAATACAAGACAATAAGAGGGTTTTTTATGGAATGCATATGGAATTGCATAGTCAATGTGTGTGGTGATATCTTGCAAACAAAGCACCAGGAAAAGAATCACACAGTACTGGCAATGGCAAAGTTTAATTATTGTGTTGGGTGATTTTGCCTGTTTCCTCATGTTGTTGTAGGACAGTTAATCATTAAGCACAGTGAGTGCTTCAGGATCACTGAACAGGTGTAGGGAGAGGAGAGGCAGATGTGTGAGCCCAGCCATGCTTAGAGGAAACACTTAAAGTGAGCTGCCATGCAGGCCCTAGCATGTTGGACTGTCATGCCTGTTTCCTGAACAAGAACATTGGTGTGCGCTCATCGTATTCCTGGCATGGTGAACCTGCTCTGCCGGTACAGACCTGAATAGGCTATCATAACATGTAGTTATTAGTATCACTAGTTCAAGTCAAATCCATCCATGCTGTTGTGATGGTCTGCCCACTTTGTGCCTATTAAACAATCTAAACCAACTGTTCCTACAGTGGCACACATCTTTCTTGATTTGACACTTAAAGCTTATGGTGACATTTTGTTGGCGCAACATACCAAATCTGCAGTTCGCCATTTTTAGTAGTTGGAGCACAAATTCTCTCCCAAAATTGGGTACTACTAATCTTCTCAACCTCCTCTTATGGTTGTGACAATACCTTTTAATAAGCACAGCTCTAATAAAAAATAAACATCAACACACGGGTACAGTTACCACCAACAAATTATATTGTAGGCTTACTATTAAAAACAAAACAAAAAAAAACAATAAATTATATTTGCTACAGTTAATCGACATTTAAAAAGGAAATGCCATGAGACAATGGACTAAGGTCAGAGAGAGCACACATTTCCCTCCCTTCCGTCTCTATCGCTTCGCTCATCCACAATCCGGCAATAGAAGAAGTGGCTGCAGTCCCAATATGAGAGTATGGTTAGTTCACACACGATGCCAGGCATTGGATGAACCGCAGAGCAAGCAGAACAGGGAAGGAAAATATAGTTGCGAACATTTCACATCATGGGTGAGGTCGGCGTTATTTGTGCTTTGGCAATAACAAACAGCAATATGTAAGAGAACAGGAATTTCTGAGAACTGTAGATTAATTTCACACCAGTGTTGGTGGTGGTGTTACAAAATACAGACCAGACTAGACTACTAAACTAAAAAAACTAAAACACACAGCAAACACTAACTTTACCTGCAGCATTTAATGTTTCCCAGTGGCTGATGCCCAGGGATGGGCAAAAATACATCAAAATGTATTTTTAAATAAAATACCATAGTAAGCAGCCACGCAATGTATGAAAATAAACTACTGTATTTAGATGTTTTAAAAATACTTTAAAAAAAGACTTTTCCCAATGGAGCATGGAATCACCTCACATACCAATCAATCGACATTCGAACCTAACCCTTCACCTGCACTGACTCATGGTTACTGTAGTTAAATATATAGTCATTCTGGACAAAGTTTGTTGACATTTGAGCTTGATCAAAACAAAAAAACCTCTGCCTTCAATGGGGTGCTCCCTCAGAAGCAATGCCCCACACACAGGCTACCATTTACAGAAGTAAATGTCTCACAGAAAGTATTTTATAGTATTTTAAAATACAAAATACAAAGCACTAAAGTATTTTTATACAAAATATAAAGCCATTATTAACAACCCTATCAAATTCAAATAACAAAATACTATTTTGTATTTCAAATACATATTTCACATACATGTATCATAAACACTGCCCATCCCTGCTGATATCAAATATCTTGTTTTTATTCTGTACCACAGTAACATACACAGGTTGCTAGTACATTGATTTTGAAATAGAGTGCTATTAAACTTGTTAAGCAGATCTCCCTGTCTAAACGTATCTCTGGGTGCAGGAAGGCCCCACACTGCATTGCTCTCAATGTTCACTGCACGCATGCAGTGGTGTGTGGTGGCACATGGCAGTAACGTCACACTGGACTGGTGTGCTGCGGTGGGGACCGACAGCTGTCTGTAGGACTATGTGTGTCTGTTGTCACGAAAGAAAAGGCAACCTTGAGGCTGAGCTACTGAAGAGAAATTAAAAAAAATGTAGATATTGCTGCACAGCTGGCCACAAACTCAATGGTCTCTTTATATGTCTGGGAGCTTGATATATCGGGGCTGTTGGGGGGGTTGGAGAACAGTGGAATTAAATCTCCTCTCTTATGTAACATGCACTATGGACCACTAATGGGCAAGAGCTTTTACTAAGGGTGTGTGCAAGCCTGTGTTCTTGCTTTCCCACACACACCGAGGATATGGCAAGCAAACATGACAAAATAGCATCACAACATAATGAGGACACGTACATGTGTGTGTGTGTGTGAGAGAGAGAGAGAGAGAGAGAGAGAGAGAGAGAGAGAGAGAGAGAGAGAGAGAGAGAGAGAGAAGTGGGAATGACTTAACCAGCTGCAATCCCGTGGAGTTACCTAACAGATAATTGGGCACACATGGTCTGCTAGGCAGTGTCAGGGTGTGTCAAACTTGCAGCAGTGAGGTCACCAGGTTGCAGATAGGGCCACAGATCTCAATTCATTACACTGGTTGTGATGTACTCTACTGTGGGTTGCCACATGCTGCTGGCTCCTAATCAAAATGAGGCCCCTTGGAAGAAATACAGTGTAGGCATTCAAACATGGCCATTACCGTTGAGGACATAGAGTGCCCAACAGTAATGACTTTTGTGGAACAGTGAGCACTGGAGATAAAAGAAAAAGAACTGGAAGAAAAATGTAACCGCTCACATGCTAGCTCAAAAACACACCTTCTCTGTGTTTTCTGTGCTTTCTCATGTTTGGAATATGCAACATGTGTTCACAATATGCATACTGTATATGTGATAGTTTGCATTACTAAAATTCTATAGACTGCACTGGTCAACGATGAAGTCAACATTAGTCTTTGTCCCATTTGTAGAATGAAACAACAGGACATGGCTTTTATCAGAATGCAAGTTAATGACAACATCAAATGATAGTGGAGGGGGAAAAAAAATCCAATAACAAAGTAGACTACGGTTGAGCTTTAAAGATTAGATTAGTCTGACAAAGCCCCGTTTCAAAGTGCGCTGCCTGCAGATGAAGAAGCCATGGAGCCTTTGATGCACCGCACCCCCTCTGTTGACCATAAGTCAGTATCTCAGCAGACAGACTTACTGTGTGCAAGGACAACATGCTCAATAACGTCAATAAATTACAAGCTGTGTGAGGGAGGCCTTGCAGATTCTAGCCATATTTTCCTTCAATAGTTGTCACAACAGAAGAGCCTTAGGGAAGTGAAACATGTTTATGGACCAGAAAGGATTCCAGAAAATGCACAAACAGACTAGTGTCCCCGGTCATATAGTGAGTTTGTGTGTGCAAGATATATAGTGTCCTCGGTCCTATAGTGAGCTTGTGTGTGCAAGATAGCAAGATATAGTGTCATCGGTCCTATAGTGAGCTTGTGTATGCAAGATATCAAGATATATAGTGTCCTCGGTCCTATAGTGAGCTTGTGTATGCAAGATAGCAAGATATATAGTGTCCTCGGTCCTATAGTGAGCTTGTGTGTGCAAGATATATATAGTGTCATCGGTCCTATAGTGAGTTTGTGTGTGCAAGATAGCAAGATATATATAGTGTCCTCGGTCCTATAGTGAGCTTGTGTATGCAAGATATCAAGATATATAGTGTCCTCGGTCCTATAGTGAGCTTGTGTATGCAAGATAGCAAGATATATAGTGTCCTCGGTCCTATAGTGAGCTTGTGTGTGCAAGATATATATAGTGTCATCGGTCCTATAGTGAGTTTGTGCGTGCAAGATAGCAAGATATATATAGTGTCCTCGGTCCTATAGTGAGCTTGTGTATGCAAGATAGCAAGATATATACAGTATCTCACAAAAGTGAGTACACCCCTCACATATTTGCAAATATGTGAGCATAACTTTTCATGTGACA
>JAODUE010054013.1:0-17538 GCA_027564755.1 Amblyopsis hoosieri | reverse complement strand
TGTGCAAAAGCATGTGCAATTTGTTCCAAAACGATGAGAAATGTCCATTATGATGCGCACAAGTAACTTGATGATGTTGAGGTTGAACACGTAGTTTTGAGAATGTCAATTCTCATCTGAAAAATGTACCAAAGTGAATGAGAAATACTGTAAGTAACACTCACTGTATTTCTGATATAATTAGGACGATAATGAAAAATGTCAATTCCAAATGAATTCCAAATTAAATTCTAATTCCAAATTATTAACATAATACAATACAAATAATAAAAAAATGGACAATTACTATAACGCAAAACACAGAATAACTATTTGTGTCTTTGTGTATTAAAAAGTTTGGAGAGAAAGTTTGTTATTTGAACTGAATTAAAACAAAACTACCTCTCCATTACATGCCATAATATGTTATTTTAGAAGATCTGCCTCCCAAATTGTACATGTAGTGCCACGGCTGGAATGGTGTTCTGTTGTGCGGTCTGCACCACTGTTTTCAAAAATGAGCCAGGACTGTATAAACACCAGCATGCAAAGATAATAGATAGCTATCAGGCTGTGGGGACATATTCTCTGAATTTGACAAAAAGTGTATTGGATTGGAATCGCTGACGGCACCTTTAATACAGTAGAGATCGAACGATAGATAGATAGATAGATAGATAGATAGATAGATAGATTTCATTATTAACCATATGCAAGTTTTACAAAACGTATTGACTTATAATGGGAAAAGCATGATTTTGATCATAATAATGGACATTTAATGAAATTATTCACATAAAATTGAAAATAGAGGCTAAAACTCATGTTTAATAAAATCCGGGTATTATCCATCTGCCTTAATCCATGCATTTGTCCTAGTGACACTTTATAGTAACATGTACCTTCGATTTCTATTCGAACAGTCATACGGCAATACATTAACATTGCCACACAATTATTTCTGATTATGAAAATTGTGTATTGTGTGTGTGTGTGCTCGCGGGTGTGTGTGCGTGTGTGTGCAGTCATAACATGTTAGTATTGGTTAGCATGGGCACTCTGAGCCACACAGCCCTACATGGAGCAGTGTTTCACTTTCCTCCTGTAACCATCATTAAAATGCTCTGTTAATTGTTCCACAGTGGCCCCTGTGTCTGTTTCATGCACTCGCACATTGATGAGCCTTGGGCACCCAACACCCTTTTGCCGGTTCGTGGTTTACGGTCGTTATTGCTATGACTTGTCAAAGTGCTTGCATCACCTACCATATCTCAGACATTGACCTGTACCATTGTTATGATATAATCAACATTACCAACAATATACTGTATGTTGATAATATATTTAACACTAAAACCTGAGAGTTTTTACATTAAGATTCCCATCTGCCATTCATTGGTCAATGATTAAGATAATGTACGTGATGCCTTTAGGGGGTGCTGTAAGAAAGAGGAATGGGTTAAGGTAATGAATAACTACGGTTTTATTTAGCACATATAGATAAAGAAATATGGTAAATTGTATGTCTCTACCTTGAATAATGTTGTAGACAATACCTTTGATATGTCAAAAATGAATAAAATGAATATCCCTAGTAAGATCCATATGTAGCATTTTGACCCATGCTACGTATACTAGGGGTATTGGCATGAAATCAAAAATGTCTCCCAAATAAATAAAGTTATAACTGAAATCTAAAGTTACACATATTTCAAACAAGTTTTTTGAGGATTATTTGGAATATCATAGTATGTCTTTCTGTTATGAAGTTATAAGCAAGAAAATGTATGCCTGTAGGTCAATTTGCCCCATATTATGCATTCTAGGGTCATGGGTAATACCTAACACAGCTAAATCCAATAAGATAAATATTGTTTGGCAAGCTGTTTACTTTTTGGTCAAAGCAAAAGCTAATCATTCCATTAATTCACAAAACATAGGTTAGTGAGACTTCAAAAAGTCCAAAAGGTTTACCAGGGCTTGTGCTTCAAGCTCACTTGTATTGTCATCACTGGCTTAAAAGACCATATCCAAAATGGCTATTATCTAAATAGACTCCATCTGTTGTTCTTAAGTGACCTTGATCTATTATTTATATGATACTGTATCAATTTACTGTTTGACTGCTTTAACTGTTACCATGGTAGACACATATATTATTAACCATTTTGGTGTCGAGTTTATATGCAGGGCATTTTCAGCTCAGTTTTGACACGTCAATGAGGGTATTATTGTTTGATAATTACATACCATGGCAGAGGTTGAAAGAGCATGTATGGCTTCAGTGAAGACATGTGAGTCATCTTTTATTCTGATTTAATGGAGATGCCCAAACTGAAACAGGAGAAAGAAATGGCTAGTAAAACAGTCAGGTTTCGGGTGGCATCTGCAAATAGCGGCCGTGTCTTGACGGAGGTGTTCAAGGATGAAGCGGCATGGTGCGGGTCAGCCTCGGACTCCGTGGACTCAGACTGCGCCAGCAACCCCGAGGTAGAGCAGGAAACCTCCTCACCCACCAGTGAGGCAAACCGCCACTTGAGCGGTTTGGTAGGAACGGCTGTAGACGAAAATGGGTGCGAACCCGATGACCTGCTTTTGTATGCAAGTGTTAAGAGAGAGCGTCTCTTCAGTGACAAGAGGATCAACATCTGCAGTAAGAACGGGACAATTCGTGGTGTGAGGAACAAAGTGAGCGCAGGCCAGGTGCTTTTCAACAACCTCTCCAACGTATATTCTGTAAGTAGCCTCGTTTGGAATAAACTGCTACAAAGGTTTTGTCTATTGCTGTGAGATGATGTTCCTCAAAGAGGAAGTTCATGGCCCCTGTCTTACATATATTAACATGATTATTGTCATTATGGATTAAATCAAATAAGGTTCTTCTTCAGACTAAACCAGCACTTTCATCTCTGTTTTTGAAGGGTGTACTTCGTGGCAACAGAAGTCAGAAAACAAGACCTTGGGAAACGAAGTGAACAAGCTGGCCTGATGTAATTTGGTCATCAAGACATACAAAAGGATTGTAGTTGTCTTAATGCTGTGCTAGATTAATTCCATAATACATACTGTAGGTCCTAGACCTTTAAGAATATTAGGCTTTCAAAAATGATTTTTTTAAGTTAATTTGATGTTTTTTTTTTTATAAAGACGTTTGATTGTATGTTTGAAAGGTTTGATAATAAACAATAGGCATATTAACTTATATATAACATCACTATTAGACCTATTATCTGGAGTAGCTAATAACAGTAACTTGCAGCCTCATGTAATATTAATCACATTCAGACATTTGTTTGGTTTTTGAATGTATTTTTGTATTTTTGTAGATTTTGTAAATTTGTTATAATTTTAACAATAATTTGTTTTTTTAAAGTTCAGTTGAAAGTTGAATTTTCTGGAAATTTGTATTATTACTTTCCTCATGCTATGATATGGTGTTATTATGAATGGTTTATGGTGTAAAAAATATGCAAACCACTATTCCATTTTAGTGTTTTTTTTATTTTATTAAAAATATTATTTAAGAATTAGGCCTAAAGGCAACGTTTAGTGTTTTGCAAAGCAATACTAACAATTCCGTTTTTGTTGGTTTAGCCATCACCTGATATCAATATTTGTATCACTTAATTTAAGCAATTCCAGGGGTAAAATTAGATCTATATCAAATCCTTAATGATGTAACCAACTGATGTAGTTATTGTAATAAAAACTAGCATTCACAGAAATCTGTCTGCAGGGTGTGAAAAATCTAATGGCAAAGGTGGTCAGTGATTACAAGCAAATGCACTTTTTGTAAAATTCAATTCAGTATATCTCAGTCGCTTTGGTACATTTCTCAGATCAGAACTGAAATTCTCAAAACTACTTGTTCAACCTCCGCATCATCAAGGCACATCATAATAAGAATTTCTCTTTTTTTTTTTTACAAATTGCAAATGCTTTGGCATTCATGCAAATGGTTATGTACAATTGTTTTTTCCTACATTATCAATTGCTTATTATTGCTTTGATGTGTTGAATGGTCTTACCCCCCAAATCATCTAGGCATTAGTTCATTGTTTAAGTCATTACATGCAAACTTGTTGAATGAGCTATCATTTATATATGCTGTATAAAAAGCACCCTTGTGCACATTAGAAAATACTACATTGTTACTGTATACTGAGCACATGTATGCATTTTGACTAGCTTGTTGTTTGTTTGACTAGAAGGACTTGTCATTCTAATGGCAATGACATGTTCATCGACGTACAACTTAGCTTTTGAGGGATAGACTAAGGATTTTTGTTTAGTTACGAAGTTTTGCAGATATAGTACAGTAATACATTGTGTTACTGTATGTTTGTACGAATAGTTCAAGAAATTTGCCAACAAGGTCTACTCTAGATGGTTCTCGGGCCGGTCGCTTTCAAAGTCCCGGGCCGTTTTTCAGTCCCAGTCCAGTGAGGGGATACTGGAGCGGGAGATTGGCCAGAGAATCTGAGCAGCGGGAGCGGTATTACAATCAATTTACTGCATCGTTGTGATGAAAAGAGAGCTGAGCCGGAAGGCAAAGCTCTCAATCTACTCGCCAATTTTCGTTGCTATACCTCACCTATGCTCACCTTTTGATCAAGGTCATGACCAAAATAACTAGATCACGAGAAGTGGCTGAAATGGGTTTTCTCAGGAGGGTGGCTGGCGTCTCCCTTAGAGATAGGGTGAGAAGCTCAGCTATCCGTGAGGAACTCGGAGTAGAGCCGCTGCTCCTTTGAGTCGAAAGGAGCCAGTTGAGGTGGTACGGGCATCTGGTAAGGATGCAACCTGGGTGCCTCCCTTGGAGGTGTTCCAGGCACGTCCAGCTGGGAGGAGGCCTCGAGGAAGACCCAGGACGAGGTGGAGAGATTTTATCTGCACATTGGCCTGGGAACGCTTTGGGATCCCCCAGTCAGAGCTTGTTAATGTGGCTCGGGAAAAGGAGGTTTGGGGTCCCCTGCTGGAGCTGCTGCCCCCGTGACCCGACTCTGGATAAGCGGATAAGGAAGGATGGATGGATGGATGGTCAAAAAGAAAATCAATAAACAGTATCAGTCAAGAACCCAGCAAAGAAGAGCTAGAAGGAGAAATGAGGAGATGCATATGCCTCCTCAGCATTATGTTTGTTAGTTATGTTTTATTGTTCACAAAGTTGAAGTTTTAAAATTGCTTGAGTCACAAAGGCATGTTCAAAAATTTGCCTAAGTAATTTATTCCGCTTATGTTACATAATTGACACATTGTTATTAGTATGTCAATAATCATCTATGGTCTTAACCTTTTTGAGTGAAATTATAAAAATATCATATATTCAATATTTGGTTCAGTTTTTTGTTTTCTGGAAAACCTGAAAAAATAACATAGGTCTTTATTTTAGGAAGGCGACGATTTGGACAACACTTTGATATTTTGAATTCGATCAAAACCATTACACCTCTCCCTTCAATTCTAAATGGTGCTCCCTCAGAACCTCTGCCCCACACATTATGAAGCCTAGGATATTGTTATTGCGGGCAGTCTGCACCACTTTGTTTATGTTCCTATTTACAGAGCCAGGACTGTGTTATTGTTGTTTCAATACACAGAGAACGGTAAGCTAGTAGACCGCAATTGGAGATATTTGGTGAATGTTACAAAAAGTGTATTATCTTACAATCGCTGACTACACCTTTAACCCACAATTTAGCTTTGGTGTGGGAGGGGCATGCATGCTGAGACCGACAATAAACAGTTAATTCTTGAAAGCCTTAAAGGCATCTCTTGATGGCTTTGAGGCAGGCTCCAGTGGGCGTTGGCCGTCAGACACAAATTGAGGATTGTACCTTTAATCAAGTATCTTAGCCTAAACATATCATTAGAGATGTGGCCACTGGAAGGTGATAATATTATGGGGTTGAATTCTATTCGGCTGTCTTAATAAGCAATGATGTGTAATTGTCTCTAGCACCTCTTCAACAGCTTGTCCGTCAGAGGCCAAGGCAGTGGCACATATGTCTTAAATCAAGACTATAGTGAATAATAGGCTATCTAGCTTATCAACGACCGTGTTACTGCGGCATTAACCCAAACGTGGAAAGATGCGGGCTCTCCTCCCTCCAGACACAGCCCCTCTTCCGTTCCTAACCAACTTGAAAAAAAAACTATTTGGTTCGTATCAACGACAAGCATGCGTCGTCTAGCCATAGCGATTTTGTAGTTTTACGAGAAGCCATCCAAATAACGTGTAACGAGTTATTTTGATATACCAGTCTGCAAAATATTTTGTTTGGATTGACAGAGACTGCAGACCTAGCAATATTGTCTTACCCCGCCCTGCCGTTATCAATAAAAATGTCACCACCAGCATCAGCTGCGACAGCAAGTCAAAGCAGCACGAACACCGTATTTGAAGAAGACGCCAGAGAAGAGGTATTATTTATAATCTATCAATTATAAATTATAAATGATCGTCATTAATCGTAATCATTCATCAAAATGGTCAGTGATGTGTGCAGGGCGACACATTATGTAGCCTTGAGGTGTTTTTTCTATAGGCTACAATAGGATATTTTTGCCAAATTGTTTATAGGACGTTTTTAAATAAATATGTTTTACTAAACATTTTGTTTAGCCAGCATACTGAAAAATTGTGAAATTTGGCAAACACTGTATGGTATATTTACCTCCTGCTGTTTCATTTGCCAGAAGATAAGCCTATACTGTAAAATTTGAATACGAATTCCTCTCCAGCAAGTAGCAAATTACATTTGAACAGCTAGCATATAATGATTTAAATTCTGAATAAATATTGTACTAGTCATTCTTGAGTGTTTTGTTTTGCTTAATTGATTATTGCAATTATTTTAGAATTAGGCTATATGCCTGTATTACATTTAAATGTTATTTCTTTCTGCAGGTCTAGAGTGTAAACATTGGCCATTGCATTTCATATGTCAATTAGTGGTTCAGTCACATCAAATTCTGACTGATGATCTCCTTTAATAATTAAAATGTGGTTTTGTGTTTGTTCTCAATCAACAGCAAAGGCCTCTGAAACAATCCTTGAGCAAGTCTCTTTGCAGAGAGAGCTTTTGGAAATGTCTGTTGCTGTCCACGCTCATGTATGGTTGTATGGGCGCCATGGTTTGGTGTCACGTCACCAAGGTGACCCGCCTCACCTTTGACAGTGCCTTCAAAGGGAAATCCATGATGTACCACGACAGCCCTTGTTCTGACGGCTATATTTACATCCCACTGGCCTTGCTGGGCATGCTGTACATAGTCTACCTAGTGGAGTGCTGGCACTGCCACGTCAAGAGCGACCTGCAGCATAAGGTGGATGTGGAGGCCATCTACGAGCGTGTCCACAGAATGCAGCAAGCCAAACCCTGTATCTGGTGGAAGGCCATCAGCTATCACTACGTCCGCCGGACACGGCAGGTCACGCGCTACCGCAACGGGGACGCCTACACCAGCACCCAGGTGTACCATGAACGGGTCAACACCCACGTAGCTGAGGCCGAGTTTGACTACGGCCACTGTGGGGTGAAGGACGTGTCGAAGCAGCTGCTGAGCCTGGAGAAATCAGCTCTCACAAAGCTGAGGTTCACCAAGTGCTTTAGCTTCGCCAACGTCGAGTCGGAGAACTCCTACCTCACCCAGCGGGCGAGGTTCTTCACTGACAACGAAGGCCTGGACGACTACATGGAAGCCCGGGAGGGAATGCACCTGAAGAACATTGACCTGAAGGAGTACGTCATGGTCCTGTCCGACCCAGACCACCACCCCTGGTATTTGTCCAGCTCCGTCTTCTGGCTTGCGTCGTTTTTTACATTTTCCTGGCCTCTGCGCGTCTTCACGGAGTACCGCACTGCCTACGTCCATTACCGCGTGGAGAAGCTCTTCGGGCCAGATTACCTGCCGCTGACCCCTGGTGACGAGCGACCGTACTGCCGTCGCATCCCCCGCGTCAACACCATAGACAGCACAGAGCTGGAGTGGCACATTCGCTCCAACCAGCAGCTGGTACCGAGCTACTCCGAGGCCGGCTTGATGGACCTGGCTCAGTGCCCCACCGGCTTCAGTGGCTACCGTCAGAACTGTGAGCGTTGCCACCGGGCCATCAGCTGCTCGTCCGTGTTCTCCAGGAGCGCCCTGAGCATCTGCACGGGCGGAAGCTCCCGGATCCCCTTCAGCGGGAGCCGCTTCTCCTTGACGCGCCGCTACGGCTCTCAGCGCAGCTGCTTCTGGAGGAGCGGCAGCCTGGCGGACCAGGAGAGCCCCAGTGAGAACACGCGCTGTTTGTCGGAGCGCCTCACCACGGACGACGAGGACCCTCCAGACTACCAGGACGCCCATTGCTTCCCCGTGCTTATCGTCCACTGCAGCGAGAATTGCCACAACCACAGGTCTTTCCATAGAAATGGCTCCTGTGTGGAGACTTCACTATGACTATTAAGCCACTGATGTGTCGCAGTGGAGTGTCTGTCTGTAGCATACAGGGACAGTGGAGGACAGATGCACCGGTGCACGAAGATTGTTTCATGTGGGATGTGTGTACAACTACATGTGTACTGCGTACTGTAGTCATTTTACTCTATTAAGAAAAAAGATGTGAGAATGACCAAAGCAATAACAGAGTGATATATTGACAGACTGCATACTGTCAATGTGGCTTGTCAGAGATCACTGATCTCGAGGGAGAAAAACATGCAGACACAGGCTGTTATAATATACCGTGGTTTTAAGGGGTCTCATTTGTACACTCGGAACTGAAAATGCAAGCTGATACTGCAGTTACCTCAACAGACATTATCAAAGCCACGGAAAATAGTGTAAACTTAAGTCTATTTGATATGTTTCAGTCAAACATTCTCAAAAGTCAAGGTCTATGGTGTTCAAAATGGAGATGATCCAAAGCAGTTTTATTATTGTGCTAGTCTATTAAAGGGGGTTGAATGTCATAGATAAGTGCTCACCAATATCATTTTGCAGCAATAACTGTAACAATGAATACTATCAGCTAAAATGAATGAGCACAGAGTGAAAAGACAGCAGCGGTGTACTCTGTCATGAATATTGCACTCGTATACATATCACAATGACACATGGGTCAGTAGTGCTCAGTATTATCAAAAAACTTAGGAAAATTAGGTTTAGGTTGAAAAAAGGCAAGCATCCTTTTAAATATGTAATTATTTGGGCTTGATTGACACGACAACAACAACAAAGTGCTTTGTGGTTTTCAGCATTGTTTTTGGATTACAATTGTTTAGGACAATGAACTTTGAATACAATATGAGACAATATGAGAATTGAATGATCAATAATTATGATCTAAAATAAAAAATGTTGTAGTCTCTTGCCAAAAAGAAACATACCGACAACTGTGGAATACATATGAACATAGTATCACATTAATATCATGGTAACCACCTGCAGGTTTACATCTTTGATCCAACGTAGAATCAATGTCATCAATAAAACAACCAAACTATATGTGTATTTGGCAGAAGTCAAATCAAGAATACAAATATTTTCAAATAACTATGAATTCCAAAATCCCAATATTGAATTTGAAAACCTTGGATGACATACCAGAATAAACCATCAGCATAGTTTCCTAGATTACTCCATTATAATACGAGGAGTGACCTCCTAAATTTTTTTGTCTACATGCTGATATTGTTATGCAGCACACCACACATTAACTTATATTAGGCTAATAAAATATATCAAAATCACTGTTTGGATGTTGGCATTTCGTTTAAAATGGAAAACAGATTTTCATACCCTTTTAGGGAATGTACTGTATATATGCATATTAGCAAATAACGTACGAATATTATGTTCTTTTTACAAACTTTTCAACAATGTTATAATGCCAATTATGCACTTGAATTGAAACTAGACATTATGAAATGTATTGATGCTGAATGTTAATGTAAATTACCTAGTAATAAAGTACATATTGAAGTAGCCTAGTTGATGCTACAGTATATTAACAAATGCACAGTGAATTAGACATATACACACACCCATGTAAAGAATATACGCTCTCGTAAATTGTTCATGTGATCTTGCTATTGTAATAATGAAATACTGTAAATTGTATAAACATTGACATTTTTTAAAATAATGTATTTAATTTATTCTATGATGACATATTGTAATACATATCTGGTGCATACAATTTCACATATTATACATTATGTTTGTGTGTCAATATGTGCAGCAGATCTTTGTTGATGGGGAAATGCCCATGTATGTTTGTATAATGTTAAATGGTGCAGTAGCATTCATATGTGCTCACTAAACTTTATTTTATCGTAACAATGGTTAAATACATTTTCACAGGAATTACGAATGAATTACGAAAATCTCATTCTGATTTATAAATGTACTTTGTAAAGACCCAATATAATTTCCAACTGATGTTCCAAACCCTTTCCATTTCATTTGGTTTTGCACTTGTTTAACATTCCCTAACATAATTTTAGTTAGATTACAATAGACAGATTAAAAAAAGTGTCCAATGTCCTCAACTGGTATTCAATTCCAAATTACACAACCATGTTCTTTTGAGGAAAACAATGGGGACTCATTACATTATTATGTTTAAGACACAACTAAATGCACTATGCACACTCTATACAAATACATTAAACAAATGTTTGAAGCTGTCATGGCCACAATTGCATGTTTTACAATGTTCTTTCGTTTACAGAAACTGCTCATCTAAAATATTTCTAGTGGGTGTTTGGCAAATTTGACATTGATATCAAACCACACAAAATACTGTAGTTATTATGTTCTCAAATGTGTAGGCCTATGTAGCCTATGCATTAGCATAAAATGGAGAGTGATAAGGTTCAAGACATTTCTCAAACAAAAGAAAATGCTAACATCTTTGTAGCAATGATACTGTATTACTGTTACTCCTGAGCGCTAGGTGGCAGCACGGTCGGAGAAAACATGAATTGACGACGATGAAAAAAAACAAAAAAAACAAAACCACAACTAGCTAAGAAAAGGTTATCACGTAGGTGAGTGAAGTAAACACTTCAAAGGCAGGAATTAACTTGCAATTTGCAACGTGGCAGACTAAACTGGTAATAATATGGTTATTGGTGAGTAAACTCCCGAAAGTAGTAATGTGTTTTCATTTAAATAGAATGAAATCAGTCGATTACGGTACGGTAGTCCTTGGTAGCAGTAGCAGTGTGCTCAAAAAATCTGAACATGCAAGTGAATGGATTTATTTAACAATTGACTGAAGAAGTTATAAAGGGTTTGGAATTAAATAAATGGATTTATAAAATACATGACATGCATTGACCTGTTGCTGTATTCTTGATTTTAATCCAACTCCCCTTGCGATTGAAACCATGTTTACCAAAACGTTGTGCTGAGTAACTTGTTCTCATCTCTACTCTTTCTACTACAACTCATAGGTTTCACTGTCACACCATTCTCCAGCCATCCGCCTTAGCCACACACACATACAGTATAAAGGCTGTATAAGGCAACCAATGAGTTAATATTCACCCAGGCTGAATAACATGGACTGTTATGTGGTGTTGGCTACATTGGAATATTACTGCTGATACCACAGTCAGCTTCTGTGTATTTTATTTGATACAATCCGTGTGTTTTTAGTTACAAGCTCCAACATGCAGAGTTTATTGGTTCGGGCGCTTGTCCTGAGGCAGTTGGGCAGGCTGAACCCACACCACCTGTTGACTCCTGGATATGGACTGAGGCAGACAGAATGGTGCCCTAGGACCATCAACATACGGCAGCTATGGGGCTCCTCGGCTTTCCTCGCATTGGGCCCCCACAGGCCTGCTATCCGTTGCAGAGACTCAGCCAGGAGTTGGTCATGCCATCAGCTTAGATTCAAAAGCAACAGGAAGAAAGGTGTCACCAAAGCACCTCAGGAGGAGGAGGAGGAGGATGAGGATGATGATGATGATGATCGGGAGGACAGTGATTATGAGGATGAGGCTACAGAGGACCCACATCTACCAAAAGATTACAAGGACTTGGAGAAATATGTGCAGTCTTTTCGCTATGATGTAGTCATGAAAGCAGGACTGGATATGGCACGCAAGTGAGTGCATGTGATGACACATTTTTCTTTTTAAAATGTATCTGCACTCTAAAATGTGTTTTTTGAGCTGTAAACTAAGTAATAGGATTGATCTGTGATGAGACACAATGCTGGTGTGCTATTGACAATTCTCGTTTTTACAAAAATCTACATTTTATGGACTGGAAATAGTACACGTCATATCCGTTAAAAATGTTAGGCTAAATTACAAGTTAATGAGGGTCCCCCTCTGTCCCTCCCCTCACTCAGCTCTTTGGACTCAGGCTCAGTGCTGGGGTGCATTTACACTTTAAAGAAAGTACTGTAATGTGTTTTTCAGTGTGGTAATAACTCTAGAAAACTTGGTCTTTTGACAGTAAAATTGAAGATGCCTTCTACAGCAATAATCTTAGACTGAATGGACAGAAGCTTATTAAAAAAAGTAAATCGGTGAGTTCTGTTTCAATTAACATGTACCAAATTTCGGTGGAAATTTGTGCTAATATTGGTTTGTTTTTTATTCAGGTAAAAGTTGGGGACACCTTAGACCTGGTATTGTCAGAGAACAGCGAAACAAACACTGTTAAACTGATGAGGGTTATCCTCAGAAAGGTATTAGGTGAATCCAAGGATGCAGAGAAGTACAAAGTTGCTTTAAGGCGCTGGAAGAATTTAGAACTTTCCAAGGAAGAGGCTTTCAAGCTGTGAATTTCATAAAGGACAATGCTAACATGGCAACAAGGCGTCAGCGTCTACAATGACAAAATTAATACAAGTGTATGCATAGCATGTCAAGGGCCTAGAGCTTGGATCTAACAATCTTCATGGACAGTTGGAAATTATCTGTTAATGTTTCAAATATGGCTGGTACTTTTGTTTTATTGTGAAACAAGAAGGCTAAATGAGACATTTGTCATGTTTGAGATAAATATTTTGAATTCATTATCTGAAAATAAAGCAAGTGTGCACTTTAATGTAGTTTTTTACATTGAAGATTGTAGTGTGTATATATAATATTTTAAACCCTATGCATTAAATGGAGGCGTTTCATATTTTAACTCTATAAAAACAATCATCCTCCAGCATCACTGACTACACCCTTTAATAGTGTTTTATGTTACTTACAAAATTTTACTATACAGGTCTATTTTTTTGAGGGGAAAAACTTCCATCTTCCCATTTATACAGTAGTTGTGATTTTTATTAGAAATGTTAACACGATCCATCATTAAATTGTATAGTTTTTAATATAAACTTCTATAAGAAGGTTTAACATAAGCACATTAAAACAGTGGTGGCACAATGCTACATCAGTAATTGCAATGGAAAAACATCACTGGCTGCATATTTTCTATTCATTTCAGGAATGCTTGAACTACGCCAGAAGCTAACAATGTTATTTTAAGGCGAAGACAGTTACCATATGTTGTTAGGCTATGACAAGTTTTGGCTTATAAATAGCGTGTTCTCTTGATCCATTGACAAGATCAGCTAAACTACGTTTGTAGTTAAATTATGGTACTAATGAAAACCCATAAAGGCTTGGCCTTTGGCTACATGGGACTGTAAAGGCTCAACAATGAAGTTAAGCTTAAGGACTGCAATTTTCATGACAAAGATGTCTCCTAACCTCGCTTCTATCTGGGAGGTTTTTCATTTTCAGTGTGAGAACAAAGAATGTGGGAGTGGAGACCCCCAAAAGGCATTTTATTGGTCTTGGTGGTACTATAACGTCAGATAAAGTTCTCAAATTCTCTTTCTCTCTAATTGACAATTTGTGATTAGGAGACAGTGTTTGATCTCTTGGCCTTCTTCAGTATATCACACTTCTTACGGTTGGGGCGGCGACAGCGTTCGTCGATGCTTGGCACACATTCATAATGCCACACCTCCTCCATCTTATCCACAGGATACACTGCTTCCACGTAATGTCGGATCAGCCTGAGGCGGACTGGATCAAGCTGCTTCTTGTTGCAGGCCCCTGAGTGGTTGTACTGCAGCCGCAGATTCTCCTGGGTGAAGAGCTCAGGGAAGAGGCGCACAAGCAGGCGTGCGGCAAAATTTCCAACAGAGAGAGACTGCTGGACTATTTCTCGCACCTCCGTGTCTGAGAGGATGTAGGCCAAGGCTACCTGGAAGTCCGGCGCGGAAACGGTCAGTTCATCTAAAGGAATCTTGCAAAAGTCTTTGCTACTTTTCTCAGGGGGTAAAGAAGGGACATCTGCTTCCTCTTTAAGGCCGTCTGGACTGACTTGGGTCATCGGACATATGAGGTCCCCGGTCTCCTGCTCTCCCTCAAGAACATAAACCCTGCGCTGCTGCTGCTGGTACGACCGTCTCTGTTCTGTGTCGCGTCGTCTGCAGCGCTCGTCAAGTTTCCCAACAAACTCCAACGTCCACACCCTGTCGTTTTTAGCCTGTGGGTACAGCATTTGGACATAGTGTCGGATCAGATTGACTCGAATGGGATCAAGCTGTTTCTTGCCCAGGGACCCACTGCAGTTATAATGCTTTCGCGCATTTTCATTGGTAAACAACTCGGGGAACATAAGCACCAAAAGCCGGGAAGCGAAGTTCCCGACGGATAAGCTGCAGTCGTAGTTCTTCTTCAGCTGCTGCTTGGAAAGGATATACTCCTGGGGAACGCTGAAGTCTGGTGGAGGAATCTCCAGGTTGTCAAAGTCCACAGGCGCAAGCAATGACTTTTTGGATCTGCGGCTGGGTCTTTCATAATCACCCAAGTCAGGGACCTTGATGATCGAACCATCTTCAGGAAGAGTGGACAGGTCATAGCTCTCATCATTGATGTGGTCATGTTCGCTGCCATTACTGTGAGGACCCTCTAGTGCATCTTCTATATGCTGAATGCATAACTGGAGCCATATTTTCTCAGGCACATCTGGAAAATTCGCTTCCATGTACTTTTTGATTATGTCGATTCTGTTAGAGTCCAGAATCACCTGCCCTACGCTGTGGAAACTGCCGGAGCCTTCAGGCATTTTTCCATCTTCAAAAACCTCTGGGAACAGTCTATGCACGAGGAAAACAACAAAGTCCTCAGGGGAGGAGAACTCATCCAGTTCTGGGTCAGGTGTAACCAGCATGCTTTGCTGACCATCCACAGAAACATCCTCCTCCTGATGCTCATCATTAATGAAAGGACAAGGTTGCGTATGCTCCACCTTTATTGTGGCACCTGTGATCGTCTGTTTCCTGTGCAAGCGGGCACCTTCCATGTCCCTCTGTGCCCAGAAGCGATTAAAAAAGTCATTAATCTGAATGAGACATTCCTCTTGCCAGATATCATTGTTCTTGACTAAAGGGAAGCACACCTCCACATAGTTGCGTATAAGTTGCAAATGCAGCGAGTCTAGTGTTCTTTTGCTTGCCATGCAGCCGAGGGTGCACTCCTTGGCTTTGAACAGCTCCGGGAAGAGATGCACTAACAGCCGACACCCCAGTTCCCCAGCATTGGACGCCTGCTCCATCAGCTGATGTAGTTCATCACTGGTCAGAAGGTATTCGGGAGGAGGCTGGAACTCTGTCAACATCTCGGCCGGTTTGAGTTGCTTTTTTATACGCATCACTTCGAGCGAGAGCAAGTCCACTTTGCTGTGCAGCTGTGTCATGCTTGAGTTGAGTGTGTTGAGGATGAAAAACATCTTCTCAACCAGAGGGTAAAGGCCAGAGTCTGTTGATGAAGACTGACCCGTCTCCTCTGCCGTAGGGAAAGATGCAGAGCGGCCATTTTCTCCAAGACCGAGGAGCTGTGGGGAGAGAACAGTGGCGTAGTTTACCCGTTGCCCTCCTGCCTGACTAGCCTGCTGCTCCAGGCTTGGTGTGATCCTCTTCTCTGTGATCCTGTGTGAGATACTAAACAGAGGCTTTCTGTACGAGGCTCTTGATTTCTCCTGGATACAGTCCCTCTTCTCTCCAGTTGTGTTCAGACAAAGAGGCTTAAGGTGGATGTTTTTTTCTGTCCACTGTTCGCAAACCTAAACAGAAATGACGCATGTATAGTATAAAATATAATAATCAAATATAACAATTAGAAGTCATATATATACACACACACACACACACACACACACACACACACACACACACACAGTACACTGCTGCAATGCTGAAAAACATTTACCTCGCCCGCGACTCTAACTCTCTTCTTGCTCATGGGCTGATTTATGTCAGAAGCTATCTCTGCAGATGTCCGTTTACTAGACTCAGTGACCTCTTCTTCTTCCATTGGTTCACAAATTGCAAAGTCATCTCTCTCCTCCTTAACATCTTCAACAATGTTTTTCCCTGCAAATAAAGTATTCACTATCAACTGTAAACGGTTGTGCTCATTGTGACAGGTTAGGCTTAGTTTTAATTGGTTATCTGAATTGTGAATATTTCATAAGGTCTACAAGATCTGATGAAATGTGGGCTTTTCCGAAGCTAACATTCAGTAGAATGTATTTATTATACTTATATAAGCTGCGCTCTCTTTGACTTGTGTCAGTAATTCCCCTTGTGGTTGAACCCAGCATTGCAAAAACATAAGATATGGTTTGAAAGAGAATTTGACCCCACACTTGAGCTGACTGACTCACTATGATTTACTCCCCCCCCCAACAACACTCATTTGATCATACTGTTCTCTACACCAACCCATTCAGACAGACAATTTAATGAGAGATACATTTGGATTCTGGGTCAGCTACAATGCAATTGGTACCTTTTAAAAAGTAAATACAAATTATAACATTTCATAAGGTAAAATGCTTGTGTTTCAGATTCAGTCATTAATATTTTCTAAATATAATAATAATAATAATAATATTATATTTTAGTAACGTAATAAATTGCACGTAATTTATTTTGGCAGCTACTTGCCTTTGTATAACTTGCCTTTCTCAAGCATGGCTTCATCTGAAATTTCTCCATGTTCAGAAGAACTCATATCCTATAAAAAATTAAATAACATGGTGTCATGAAACAAATAACAGTCTTTGTTAAACATAGTATTAACACAAGTGACATTACGTGTCTAAAACGTGGACGACCACATAAATCACCATAGCCGATACATCACGTTAGAAAAACGTGTATTATTTGTATCGATAAACCTCTGCTCAACATTTCTGTGTTGCATTCACTCCCTTGCCCCGTTCCACTTCCATGCTCGGAGCTAGGCTACTTCCTCATTCTTCCGCGTAGACCCCACGAAGCAAAACATTACAGCAAAACAGCACTGTGGATGCATTACTTTACAAAAACGCATCACCAGATTGTGAATGATGTATTATGTAAATGCATATGCACAAATATTATTCAGAAGCGCAACACCGAAGTGCGTGTTAGTGAATTTTTATGACGTCCACGCAATGTTTGCGTGGACGACACCCCCCCCCCCCCGGCGGGGGGGGGGGGGGGGACTTGGGGGGTGCGTCCCGCGGGCCGGGGGTGTGGGGGGGCGGGTGGGGTGG
>JAODUE010054002.1:0-17541 GCA_027564755.1 Amblyopsis hoosieri | reverse complement strand
ACGTGGTGTCATAAATGAATGTATTATGAGAGGTATTTATTGAAGTCGGACTAAGTAGGACATCACTGAAGGCCTAGACGTTTAATGCACGGCCCGCCACTGCTCAATAGCAAACCTGTACCAATCTCAATAGTCACACAGTCCAGTCAGAAAGTTAGAAAGTAACTGTTTTCTGATAAATGTTATAAATCAAATGAAAATGAGGAGGACATATAAAAGTGTTTGGTGTAATACTTTAACACATTGTGGACTGTCAGCTAACTTTGGTTTTAGCAGCAATTTCTATCATTTGAATATAGACATTGGTTTAGTAGGGTCAAAACAAACCTCCAATGAACTATTTCATTTATAGTGGGTGAACCAGTAAGTTGGTCAACAGAATGAGGTTATTAGGTCAGAAAAAACCCGAGGTTAGCCCCCCCAAAGCCATGCTCATGTTTCAAGACAGATGGCCTCTAATAAGCATTAGCCTGATAGAAAGTGAGAAAAATAGAGTTTCAGAGCCCAATGAAGGATTATGGGTCACACAAAGAATCCATTTGTTTCATTTATAGAATATTTTCAAATATATCTGGAATATTGGGCACCTGGATTTATTTTCGCCATAACTGTGTTCATGCAACAAGGGGTTATATTCCAGCTGTGACCATGCAGCACAAGGTTATATTCCAGCTGCGTTTATGTAACAAAAGGTTATTTTCCAGCTGTGGTCTGGCAGCTAATGTTGCTACTTGTTGATGATGTCTGAGAATTTTGTCTAAGAATGTTTAAAATCAGTGTGATTGCAGTGTTACAGAATTATAAGAGCACAATAATACACGACATAGAGTGAGTGCAGGGCTCTACATTAAGCATGGTCATGTTTATATGATTATACAATGTGTTAAAGCAGCCTCTGTCGCAGGCACGTTGTTGGAGACTATGGCTATTTGTGACTAGTGGAGGGATTTACGGCTCCAGAAGAAGTCGCAGTAACTCCCATTCACTTACGCGTGTTGCAATAGTTTTGTCCAGACTTTGTACAATGGCTTTGCAGAATATTGCCTGGTCTCCAATCAGTTCAGTATTCCCAAAACAACTGTAGCATAAAGTTGAAGACTTGGGCATGCGCAGAAGAACTCAACCAGTAAAAAATCGTGTTAAACCGTTTACATGGTATAATTCTTTCAATCGAGTTGGGCCTCAATCTTCGGATTGTTGTGGTTTTTATATAGAGCATTTTCATTCAGGTTGGACTTTTAACCTGATTCCAATTGGAATATTAGATGTAAAGTAATTGTATTAGCTTACAGTTAGCTTCTAATTGCAAACTATACCTTTTTAATATTAAATATCTCTGGATGTTTCCTTTTGGCCACCTTTTATGCATGTTGGTCAACCTATCTTCATCCTATTCATATTTTGGAAGCTTGCCTGATGTGCTCCTTGCCGTGTCCAGTCCACCCACATAGTTCTGTGAGTCCACCCTGTTGCAATCCTTGTGTTGATGGTCTGAGTTCCTGTGTGGATCAGATGATGTGGTGTTGTCACTGAGGCCCATCTGCATGCCCAGGGCTGCAGATGAATGTGTTTAGCCAGAGCTTTGCCACTGCAGGGCTCTACTGTCCTGGTCCTGCCACATCTGAAGCCCTGTGTGGTTAGCGTGCTTGGATAATGGTGCAACCAATACAGCATTTAGGCTGTTTTTCAGTACAGCATGGTAGAAGTTGTTAGGGTGGTAACAAGATCAAAATCTGGCAAGTAAAATAGTGCGCACACACAATAATACAAGTATATTAGGCATAGTGAGATACTGTATTTATATACATATTTCAAAAGGATATGAATAAAAATCTAAAATATGCAAGCTAGTACAAGTGCTGAAAGTTAAATACTAAACTCAACCTTCTCAAACCTAAAAGCATAAAGCACCACTCGTAGACACTGTCAAGAGCTGTGTTCATAATTCCAGGCCTTTTCCAAAATGATTCCTTCCTAAAGGCCAATGTGTCTAAACAGAACGGGAAGAACGTTTGAATTCCTTTAGGCTATGGAAAATAGAGGAATTAAAAGATTTAGATTAATTCAGATCTTGAGTGATGGAATGTTATTCTCTTTTTAACCCTGTGAAAACACTGTTTTCAGTGGAAGTATTTGTTGTCACTCTCTAAGCCTGTAATTTGTTTACAGTTCAATTTGCCACACATTTGGTGGTAATGTCAACACTTAAAAAATAATATATGTATAAGTTGAGTTTTATTTAATTCATTGTGTGTGATGATTATCATGAGTGTTGCTGTTAACAGGAACAAAGAGATAGTGCTGGAAGATTCTGTAGCTTGTCTGGTGTTATTATGAGGTCCTTTTTATGAGCCAGGGCTGCTTTTAGGTGGCTCGTTCCCGAGGTCACATTGAGCTCTGCAGGGAGATGCTTTCTAGCCCTACTGGAAGTCGTTCAGTGGAGAACAAGTGGTTCTTGTTAGTTGTGCGCGGGGGAAAAATGGCTGTAATTGAATCTAAAACCATATGCTTCTTATTTGATGTGCCTTTTCTGCCTTTAAAAAAATAAAATGTTATCTTATTTTAGTATAGCCTGTACAAATCAAAAACAATGCTTGTTCTGTTTTTATGTTGTAATATAACTGAATGTCAAAAATATTCAGCTTTTTATCAACTTCTGTTTTTTTTAAAGTTTTTCGTTTAAATTAATGTGGGCAATTTATGACGTTTAAAATACTGTGTCTGTATATTGTGGTGGTGGAATGTTTTTCTGCCTCCAGAAGCGATTATGCAGTTAGAGTACTACCAATCTCCATGTGATCTACAGCACATGGTCTTATCAGACCTCCCTCTTTTATCAGCCGGAGGCTAAAATTGTTATGCTGCCTTGGGAGACAAGAGGAACATTCGCTCTTCCATGCAAGAATTCTTAGCTCAGCTGTGTTTCCATTGCTAAATACAATTTCTTCTTAAGTTAGTACAAGTAGAGAAGGGCAAGATGGTTGACTGAGTTGAAATATGGGCGTTGAAATACGGTATGGGCCTATCGAAGATATGTGGGGAGACAGGAGTTTAAGTGTTTACTTTGGCTGTGCTCCAACTAATGACATAACTGAATTCAACCAAATAAGATTATTTTTCTTAAATGGTGCATTGTTTTTTTTTTCTTTTCCACTCTGCGTTTACTTTACGCATGTTGGTCGTTCGTTGACTGAAGCACTTATTTCTCAACATTTTTGCACTCTCCGTGCTTCAGTGAAGAAGGCGGTGCGATTAGAAATATATTTTTGCCTTATAGAGCGGACGATATGTCAAGGCAATGGGAACTTGACTATTCTATCTCCTTTTTAGTGTGTGAGAACAGTACAGAAAAGCCTCTACATTTCCGCAACATAATACATGCTTTGCATCGGGGCGCACTTTCCCCTTAGGCCTTAAAGGTTGACCTGCAGCAGTTCTTTGTTGCCTGATTTTTCACAAAACGTGTGTGACCTTCTGCTCTCCAGGAAGGCCATAAGTCATAACCTGAGCGGTCATAAGCTTGACCCAGCGTGTCAAACACGTCAACCAGAGTTAAAAACGTCGAGAGCCGACTTGTGTCCTAACCTCAGCCCCCAAGACAGTGCCACCCCAGTGTTCTGTCAGTGACCTCCCACCTTTAAACAGGGCACATTTGCTCCTTACAGGGTCATTATATGATTATCCTCACCATGTAATTTCCCACACGAAACTCCGACCCAGCGAGTTGAGGTAAAGTTGTGTATTTAACAAGGCTTTAAATCCTAACAAGTTGTCTCTTTCACTCCAAACAGTCACAGCTGCACTTGGTTACGTGTTTACTCTTGACAATAGCTAGACTGTCTCGGTCTGCTGGAAATGTTGATAGCAGTCAGGATGTAAATGAATGCGTTGTTTATAAACCGCGGCGAAACGTTTTCACAAGCCGCCTCGACTGAAATTACAGCTTGCCGGAGCCTTTTTGAAGCAACACTACCGCGCTGACGCGATGTCCGTTCCGTACCCTTCCACCCCCACCCACCGTCTCTGGCTCTGTGTTTGTGTGAAACTCAAACAAAGACCACGTCACCTTGCATACCTTTGCACACACCGTAATGGATGCATTTCCACTGCCACCGGAAGGCACGGTTCTCCGGGAACAGCTCGCAGAGGGAGGGATGTTTCACTGTGGAATCGACCGGGACATTCCGTTAGTCACTCCCAGCAGGGAAAGCCTTGTCGGGAGGCTTTTCAGCGTCGAGGTGCGAGGCGGAGCACAGGCTGAAAAACAGGTTCCAGGTTAATAAATGGAAGGCCTGGCTTGGAAAGTGTCTCCTTACTGACAGAGGATCGTGCTTTTTTGTCTTGAAACGTGAGACTTCTCGTCTCAGCCGCTGCCAACTTCTCGGGGACACTGACTTTTAACACGGAGGGGAGGGTGGGATGGAGGGGGAGAGAAATGGGTGAGGGGCAGAGAGATTTGTTACAGGGGAGGCCTTGAGGGTGACGTGGAGGGATTAAATAGGTTTGGGTAGATGTTGCTGTCTGTTAAAGAGGATTAGAAGTCACATTGAAGGCCTGCTTTGTTTTACATACTGTAAATACAGAGCTCAGGCAGAGGAAGGAAGTGAAAATGAATGTCAGTAATCCTGAATGCAATCCCAATACACACAGTCAAGGGTCATCAATGACCCTTCTGTTTGGCAGCAATAGGAGACTGACAGCCTATAATAGAATGGTATGCCAGCATAAGAACAACAAATGTATTGGCACAGCACAGGATTATGGTTCCAACACATTTAGTGTGTGTTTGCGTGTATTTGCACACACAGTCGTGTCCATCTCAGGTGTTAAATGAGCGTGTCTCTCCCAGCGTAACGTTCCCACGATCCCGCGAGCACCTCATTTCTCCAATGCTGACAAGGCAACCAGATGCATGTACACAGCATGTTCAGTGGTTGTGACAGGGCACCAGAGACCACGTATCTGCTTGTCTTGGCCGGAAGCCTTGTCACGTCACATTGATGGATGGAGACCCATCTGATCTGCTTTCACCATGGCACCGATGACAGTCAAGGATATGGTGTTCTTGCATTAGCTTTAGCTTTTAGAGTCTCGCTGCCAGAAACGGTTCCTCCACAGAGGCCTGCATGCGCCTACATGCGTTCACACAGTGAGATCTTTGCTGGGTTTAGCATTATTCTTAACGCATGCTCAAAAGATATTGGCGAGTCATGCTTTAGAAATGCAGCCTCGACTCAATGCTGGCCGGGACTAGCTTCAGTCACAGCAGGCAGGGAGCATCATTAAGACCACATTAGCTGATAGCATCGTATCACTATTTCTGAAAGCAACATTTGCTTTCCGCATAGCTCGCACCCCGAGCTACCCCCCTCCCCCCTTATGGTTTATCTTATTGCAGAGACAGACGGGACCACTTAACCTGCTTGGCTGGTTGTGTGGGAGGCCATCCTGCCTTGGGGGGGTGGGGTGTACTTCCCTGGTCTGATGACGTTAAGGAAACAATGGACAGAGTTCTCAGCAGTAAAAGGCTTTGATCATCCAACCAGACCAATGGGGAGTAACCAATAGTGCTGCACAAGGTCTGCTGCCCCTCAGTGGAGACTGACGCACCTGGTCTGTCCTTAATGAATCAGGGGTTTGATTAATGCCGACCGCATTGTGCTGTGCAGTGGGCAGATGTCCGTATTAGCAGTTCCTCTAAACAAGCACAGAAAGCCATCAGAGCAGTGTTCTAGCAGCGGATCGCCAATGAATCGGATGCATCAGATACTAACGCAGATGAATTCAGACACATTATGTTCCTTGTGCTGTAGCAACTGTACTGTTTTAAAAAAAGTTAATCTGTCGAGTTGCAGCTGTACAGCCGGACCCGTTTCATTAAACTCTTCAAACTCTTCCATTCACTTATTTTCTCAGGAATTCTGTCTGTGCTGTGACCGTGCCAATCCCACTTCTTGCCAGAGAGAGCAGTTATCCGTGCTAATGCAAACATGGCTCTTTGCTGTGGAGGTCTCATTTTCTGGCCTGGTCGGCTAGTGAAGTTGCGTGTGTGGTGTGGGGGGGGCAATGTCACTCTCATTGAGAAGCAGAGAAGCGCGCCTCAACACATCTTATTCTTATACAAAGGGGGTCTGTGATGTACATACAAATGAGCCCATAATAGGTGGTTGAGCTTAATCTGCCAAACAAACTCTCTCTCTGTGTGCTTGTGTGTGTGTGGGACATTCCTATAGTAAAGCGTGCAGTTTCGTGAGTTTTTGTGTAAATGTTTGTGTGTGTCTGCAGGCGTGCATTTTTGCCCCTGTGTGTTTATTGAAGAGCGGGAACTCAGTACCACCACGTACCCCACCCGACCCCAACCCCACCATCATTCCCTTCTTAATCATCCATACCCTCCGAGTCTCAGGCCTGGGAAAAGCAAAGCGGTGTTCATATTCCCTGTGCATGACCTGAAAAACATGGTGTATGGAACAGGAAGCAATTGGTGCTAATTATCTTGCTTTAATCGTAGGGGGGGGACAACTCCGCTATTGCTGCCTCACAAGTCTAGCTTGTGTTCTCAATCTGCCCCCACAATAATTAGTTTGATATTAAACATAGAGGGTTCATTGTTCCTTAGTTAAACTGGGAAACCAATGCATTTGGTTAACACCCACCAGTCATTTGGAACTGTGACCAACTGTTAGCCTTACTTGCTAGGCTCAACCTATGCTGATACAGAGGTCTGATGTAGCTTTGCCTTGTGCTAATAGCTAACATAGGGCAAGATACAGTAGATGTATCAAGGAATCGGATATGTCACTGCATTTGTTGCTGCAACAAACAGAAAAAACAAACAAATATGTTTTGTGTTATAATAATGAATGATTATTATTTATAAAACAATTTGGCTACCTCTAGTTTATCCTTTCACTTTGTAATAGTTCGTAGTATGTTTTAAGTTCTGCGACACTAACAGTGTCTCACACCTGTGTGTAGAATGTAATACCATGACTCTTCTGTCCTCGCTGCCTTTGATCTGATCTCCAGCAGCTTTATTGCTGAACACGTTGATCCACCCAGTCTCTTCCTGTGTAAGGCTGCATGCAGTCTTTTATGTGTGTCTTACGTCAGCCCCTAGTTATCGCTGATGGTTTATCTGGTTATTTAAGAACAATCCCAAAATGGGCTATTGTGCATCTTCCACTGATTGTGGATGGATTACAGCCACCAATTAGTCTATTTTGCAGTGCGTCTTCATGTGTGGAGGCTCTGACAGCCACCCTAGTTGTCACTGCATGATTCCCTTTGTCTCTCCCGTGGTAGCTTACTCAGGGGATCCAGGCATGCCTTTGAAAAGCATAGGCCCTCTTCCAATCAAGTATAACTAGCGTCTGCTAACAGGAACTAATCAATCATATTCCCGGTTAACAGACTGCAAGGAACCAGGACCTTTATTGTCAGGGCAAATGCTGGGTGGTTTTATTTGAATGGATTTTATTAATATCTTTTTCTATTTGAGTGTCCAGTTGGGGGAAAAAAGACATTGTGTTTTGCAGCTGGGTAACAGACCAGGACAGTGTTGGTGATTGTATTCTACTGCAATGCCAAGAGGGAATGAGGAGGTGGGGTGCCCTCTGATTTGTTGACCATATCGTAAAAGCAACTGCCAGTTCTTCCATGCTGTCAAGACCAATAAGCTCTGTATGTGTTCCCTGGTATGGGTCCTCTGCTGGAACAGTTAGGTCCTTGGTCTGCCTGTTTTCACTCAGGAAACCTACAGGGGAGAGCGTTGCTTAACTTCCTGGTATTTGCAATGAGATGGTAATTTCTCCCGCACCTTTAAGACGTGGACTATAAATGTAACTGAAGTTGAAGCACGGGTAGACCTTGCTTGTGCCTGTGGAAACACAATGTTATGTTTTGGCCACCAACAGTGCGCCGCCAGTGGCCCATGTGACCACCTTGACATAGTGTGTATTGCAGGCAACCACAAGCTACAACTGTATCTGTGTATCCCCGAGATTAAAATATGCCCAACTTTGTCTGGTGAAAGACCCTCGACCACGCCATCGCTCGTCCTTTTTTAGACGTGTGGGGATCGAGGACCGAGATGGGGTTATGGGACGGGCGGTGTGTGGGGGTTGGGGGTGAGGGCGAATTTGAGGCTTTGTTCTATGAAATTCTGTTGCCAAGAATTCCCGAGACCTCTCCACTGCATGTCTGCTCCCCGTCAACATGCCGCGCTGAGCCAGGCAGAGGAGAGGCAGCGCAGGGAGAATCGGCGGGATTTAGCGGATACTAGCCGCTCATACCCACCACACACTGAGACCTACTGTGAAAGATGAGCTGACAGCCCCAAATTAATTTGCCGTCTGAATGAATCACCTCTTCGTTTGAAATAACCCCCACCCCCAATGTCTCTACCCCCTGTCTCGCCCCCTTATTCATGTTGTACATCCCTATCAACTGACCAAACCCTTACTCCCAGTGTCCTGGATGTCTGAAAAGAATATTTTAGCCTCCTACTCCTCTCCATTTAATTAAAAAAAGGGATAGAGTGCATGATAGTGTTGGGGAGTGTGAGAGCCACCCTCTTTTGGGAACACATTGTACTGTAGATATGTGACCCACTTAAAGAATAAACTGATTACTGATTATGCTGTCGCTGTGTTATATTGTGGGAAGTTTGGCCTGGTTTGAAAGGATTAAAACAAATATTCTGATCAGCAAATGTGTATTTTTACATGCACACGTTTTGTTGTAGAATTCCAGTTATTTTATGTAACGTAGTGTGGCAATGTTTAATCCAATAAAACGGTGCTTAAACTAATTGTCGGGGATCATCTTGTCAAAGGGAAATATTCCTACCGCCTCAACCTGTCCGCTTGTCGTCAGGGGCAATTACTTTACTTTGTTAAGCCCACTCGACCGCACAGCTTCCACACAGGATGCATTGAAGGGAAGCGCGGCCTTTCCCATCCAAGAGATCTGACTCTGGGGCTTTATTAAAATGTCACAGAGAAAGACCTTTTCAAGGGAGATAACAGGGAGACCGTGTGTGCACAAGAATGGCAGCAGCTCGGCTGTCTCATCCCTCCTCAGAAGCCCAGCCTCACTTTTACGTGTGCGTGCGCTAGCTAGCGTGCCTGCACTGACACTATCGCTAGCTGGCTGCGGGAGTGGTGCCAGGCTGGTGCTTCTCAGGCTGCATGCCCAGCCCTGTTCCCCTTACATACTGGATACGTCGTTGCGTACAGTTTCACAGGAATCCCATTAATTTCCTATGGCGCGTATGCAGTACCGTCAGGTGAAGGGCTACGCACGCGTTGAAACACATGCAGTAAAAACGCATGTGTAAACGTGACCTGGCTGTACCTAAAATAATGTTGTGGTTCATTTTATTGGCGAAATTCGTACTTTTACTAAATTAATAATCATATTTCCCCTGGAGCAATGTCAGTTTCATTCAGGTACCAACTGTAATCAGAAGGAGTTGTCACATAGAATGTTGTATTGTGGTTGCGATAAAAACTACGCAGTGTAGGGAAAATATGCATACAGTATGTAAGGGCCGTACGCCGATGCCCCACTACAAACTGCAAAACGCCGCACTCCATTCATGTGCCTCTGGCGCAATGCATGTTGGGGTGTGTTTAGGAGATGAGGGGGCGAGGAAAAAGATCAATTTTTCAAATTCAGTGAGGGGCTGCATTGCCACAGCCAACTTGCTTGCGGGCGGAAGCTCTGGCTGTATTTGTACAGCCGTCTAGTAAGCTAATGCCTTGCTAACATAATGAATACTGTTTTCTAGTGTGTTATAAGCATACAAAAAATATTCCTTTACAACCAATCTCTTAGTTACACTAATATTGAGCTTGTGGATCAGTACTCTGATAGAAATAAGTGTTTATCAAAGTTCACTATTTTCACCTCTGAACAAACAGGAAAATACTTAGTTTAGAGTGTGGTTGCAGTCTCATTAATATTTATTGCACACGTTAGTGAAAATGTATGCTGTGTATTAGACGTATTTATAGAGCGTTCTATTTTCCAAAGCAGTCTGTCAATCATTCGTATCCAGAGATGGCATACACGCCCACCTGCGCTGGCGTTACGCTGCTCATCCAAGGAGGTAAAGGTGCTGGTCCGGTGGCTCTTTCCTTGAATGTCCATCATTGTTTACCCCCTTCCCCAACCCGGGGGAACCAGAGGCTGGCACGGGATGGCCAGGGTTCAGGAACTGTGTGCGCCCAGAGATTAGGAAGGCATGGCAGGATCCCTGATAACTGACACCCTCCATGCAGGCATCTGAGCCACTCTCCCGTCCCGCTAAAGACCACAGCCACAAAGGCGCCTTTCAGCACTCTGCGCGGCGGCGCTAATCCCCTTAGCAGAGAGAACCCGGGCCACCGATAGCATCTAAATAACTGCTCAGTAAATGTCATTTGCTTGAATTAGCTGTATAGTATCTCTAGACGGCAGTGGATTGCATTGCAGCGCGTATAAAAATATTTATCCCTGTTGTGATTTCTCTTGATGTGCTGCTGTGCCTGCGGTTACTGAGCCGTGCGGAGACGGTCGGCTATTGGCTCCTCAGACCTTGGGGGTTTGGGTCACTTCAGCGCTGCAGCTTTGTCTGTGGCATCCTTAACATTCATGTGGCATCTAGCCATCTCACTGTTGGCCTTCACTGACGCCACTAGCCTCTTAACCCTAGATCAGGGTTTTAATGGGAGGTTTTAATGCCATACAGTTGATCTTGCCTGAGACTGTAGGTGGAAACAGCCCACAAGCACCAGAGAGTTATCCAGGTGGAGCTCATGTACATTAGCTTGGTCGTTAGGTCGTGGATCAATTCAGCTGTCATAACAGTCAGAATGCATTGAAGGTTCTGCAGTGATTGAAGGCAAGCCCGCATGAATTAGATTTTTGCCCTCTGGAAAATAATAGCCTATGGTATTAAGAGTTTGTGGCCTACACAGCTAAAGGAGCATTATTATTAAGAAAACCCTCTTATTGAACAACATAAAACCAGCATTTGATAATTATTGATGATGATTATCTGAAACGATTATTATCTGAAATGTAAATACTGTAGAAAAAAACAGCTGCAAAAGTTGCCAAATCTATTTTACAGTGCGTAACGTCATCTATCTTGTTGCCTTGGATGGTTGTTTGAAGATTGGGGGGTGGCATCGCAAATAAATTACCCATAATTGACCTTTAACCTCCCAAGAACCAGCTCATCCTGTGAGGATCACTGTCTCCCTGGGTGTTTCCATGGAAACCACAGACAGTAGATACTGTCTGGACACAGGGGAATAGTTTTGCTGGGTCTCAAATTGGCTTGCCTTTTGTTCACCTCAGACATAAAATCCAGATTACAGATGATCTGTAGCTTCACTATTAAAATGTCATTAAGTGAAGATGTTTCTTCTAACCCAATTATATGGCACTGTAGCAGCCAGTGATGTAATAATCAATAATGTAATAACTACTAATAACGTTATTGATAAATTCTAATGTAATAAAAGTCAGTAATGTAATAATGTATCAATAATATAATAAAATCTTTGAACAAATAACACTTTTTGCCCATTATACAGTATAATAAGTTCTTACATTATTGACTGGGTATTCAATATAGTCTGGGTTAATAAAATATTAAATTTCATAATCTGAGCCGATATTGTAATAATATAGTTATATCACTGTGTGTTTAAGTTGTATTTATTTATTGTCAGACTTCTGCGTACACTGGCAAAAGCATGGGCAAACCAGGCAGCTCATATCTCCTTGTCTAAGCCAGGATTTCTCAGACAGGACCCTAGCTTGCACCGGTCCGCTGACCAATGCATCCCGCTGAAACGGAGACCAGAAGCACACAGGCCGCGTGTCCAAGTACACCAGAAACCACAGATCTCTATCCTCCCGCCCTTCTCTCCCCGCTCCCTACTATTCACTCCCCCCCCAAGGCCCCGTGTGGATTTGGGAGCCTGTAAAAAAGGGGCTTGTGGGTCTTCCCACCCAGCGTCAATGGATAGGGCTGACACCTGAGTGCGAGGCTGAGCCAGTGCAGCCCTGCAGCCTTGCTCGTGGGCACTGGCCAGATGCAGTGATAGCCAGGGCTGTTAGTGGACACATGAGAGGCACGGCGTGGAGGCATTACAATTAGACATGGTCATTTAATCTCTCAGTGTTTTGTCTTAGTTGGGCGGGTCTTTTATTTTTGTATTTGTTTTACAGAGGTGGCTATATCTCTCCTCTCCTCAGCGCAAGAGTGCATATACCAACTACCTTTACAAAACACGGCTGGTGTGTCTTTTAGTATTCCTACATGTGCCAGTGGGCATTATTGCAAGTGCCTTGTTCCCGCGAGTCCACTTACTTTGTGTTGCCGCTGCTGTCTGCAGTGAAAGTGCCCAGGCAGGCACGTAGGAAACATTCACCAGGGACGGGCTGGGCCAGCGATCATGTCAAGATGCATGCATGTTTGTTGTCTGGCGTCCCTCTTAATGGTTCCATCAGCCCCCTCGGGCCAAGAGACCAGGCCTGCTGTCTGTCTTTCTTTGCTTAATCCTCTTATAAATAGGCCACATTGTCCATTTTACAAGGGATGAAGCAATGTGTTCTGAGCATGTAGATGAGCTGCACTATGGGAGATGGGCTCTGATCTGTTTGGGGCTGGCGGATCTCATCCTCTGCTCCTGTTTTATTTGTTCTCTCATTTTCTCTCTTAATGTGAACAAAAATGATGACACTTGTCACAATGTCAAAATGACTGACTGACTGACTGACCAAAACAAATTGACTGGGTAGACTGACCGAACAGCAGACACACATTGACCAAGACAAAATGGGGAAAAAACGGAAATCTAGTGTTGTGCAAGCAATATACATAAGAGAGGGTGACAATAACAGTAATAATGGGTACTTTGATGGGGGAACAGAAGATAATAGAGGGGGGGGGGGTGCAGTAACTGTTAGCTCCTGCCCCCTCTGGCGTAGGCCATGTCAAGACGGACCTAAAACAGCGGGAAGATAGATTAGGGATGAGGGAGGAGGGTCAAGGTATATTGCTCTTCTCATGGGGACATGTAGATAATTAATGTGGTTGGTTGGAGCAGCTTTATACGTTCCAGATTTTTCCATAACGACAAAGTGGAAAAGTGAGAGAGAGAGAGAAAAGAAGAGAGTACACGAGGAAGGAAAGAAATGCGAGCAGATGTGATTACCTGAAGTGCTCTCTACCGGATAAAAGCATTACCCAGAGGCCTTAAAGTTTAGCCTATGTGACTACCCCTGCTGTTGCCATAGTCCTGACCGCCAGCAAGGATGAGGCACAGATTCATCATGGCCTTCCAACCTTGGGAAGCACTCTGCTACAGGCGAATAGAGAGGTTCCTGTTTACCCCTGGATTGATTCATCTCATACGTACCTCTCCACTGTGTAGAATAGAGTTTCTGTGCCAGGAGGGATCTCGCAGTTACCGAAATGATGTATTGTGTGAGGCAGGCGTTGGAGAGAAAATGGCTCTTAAAGATCAAACTGTCTTATTTTGCCCAAGGTCACGGGGAAATAAACACGCAATGATGTGAAGCTCATTTTTGTTTGTTTTTTTGTAAAGACCATGTTAATGTTGAGCCTTTGGCTAATACTTTGTTTCTCTTCTTTCCCCATATCTCTGCGGATGTGACTCATGCTGCAACCCATATTAAAGGTAAGTTAATAAGTAAAAAATGCATTTTAACATCTCCCCACAAGCGAAACACATTTACATTACTGTTATCTAATATGCTATCTCACCACCACAAGGCCATAACATTCAAGGGTAAAAGTATTGGCTGACCAACCGGTTAACCCTATAAGTGCTAAATTGAGCAATTTGCATCCTAATGTTTACTTCTGAAAGCTGAGTGCTCATCCAGTGTTTGACGTCATTGCTTAAATTCACCTACATGACAGACAGATAATGTTTTATATGGTAATAAAGGGCATTTCACATCTTTTTATTCTGCGACTAGAAATTGATTTGTAAATGTAAAAATGAACTATATTGATCCCAAGAAGGGTGATTAATTTAGATCTCACCCAGTCCATACACAACTTCAATAACTCACAGGCAATGTAGTTCTGTCATAGACAAGAGATCAACAGGCATAGGTCACTACAAGAAAACAACACATTTTAACATGTAAAATCATGTTTAAAATACAAATACTGTACTGTATGTTTTCTTTGACCATGTCTCTTATTGTAGAGAGACCCGCCTCAATCTCGGTGAGAATAACTTGATAAAATCAAGGTTTAGCCTACTTAAATCAGTCAACCAACAGTTGTTTGCGATGGAGGAGAAAACCAGTCAGACTAACACGGGGCTCCACTCTAGAGGTGGGGAGGGGAATAACATGTGTGAACTAGCGGAGCACTGCTCGAACACCGATATCTCCCAGGGAGACGAGGGTCCTCAGACAGGAAGCGTTATTATCCGACCCCTCCGACGCTTAAAGAGGAGACATGTTCTGACACACACACAGACAGACAGGCACAGTGTCCCACACAGGTAATTGGCTGTCAGACTGGAGGGTGCTGGAGATGCCATGAGACATGTTTTTAATTCCACAACCCCCAGCTCACACACACACACTCTTCTTCTACTCTTCTTCTCTACCAGAGGGTCTTGTATAACAACAGCTGCTGCCCAGCACTCAGTCACTGTTCCCCCACTGCCCGGCAAGCCAATTAGTGAGTGTGTGTGCATGTGCGTGTTTGCGTGCGTGTGTGTGTGAAGGTGTCCTTTGCAGGGTTTGCTCCACCTCCCATGGTGCAGTGTCTCTCCAGTGTGTGTGAGTGACAGCGCCCCCCCGGGGGTGGGGGCATTGTGCCGGTCAGGCCTCACTGGTTACCAAGGCCATCTTATTCATGGCTGAGAGGAAATGGGTTTGTTGTGGCCAGTCAGTGCCTGTCAGTGCCTGTCAGTGCCTGACTGACACAACGACTAACCACCTTTCATAGCTTTTTTTTTTGGCAGACAATAACCCCCACAATGGTTGTGTAGATGGGGCTGTTTATGGGGTTGCATTGGTTTTCATAACTAGACTGTGTAGCTGTTTTCATTCAAATTGTGTGTTAAAGGTTTTGAACACATACTTGTCATTCATGAGGCGTTTGCTGCACTAAAGTGACTTTATTGATTTTGATTTGGACTGTGTCAGTGGGAAAACATGTTGTTATGGTGATAATAAAGGAAAATAACTCTAGAAAAGAATGTACATTTACTTTGTTGAGGGCACTTACCAGAAATGGCAGACAGCTTCCTGTAATTAAGGGCAGATAGCATCTCCGTCATTATACGGAGAGAGAGAGAGAGAGAGAGAGGGAGAGAGAGAGAGGGAGAGATGTGTCTGTGTGCTTGGCCTTGAGGAAGCCATTGCTCTCCTGGAGCTGTGTTGTTCTGCATTAGGCCGCAGATATTCAACCCACGTTTTCTATAAAAAAAAAAGTTGTTTCTTTGGGGTTAAATCCGCTCTGCAAGCTCGGTTTAGACGGTTTAGTATGTTGTTGTCATGGCGTTCCATCTCGCAATAGCCATTGTTTACTGACTGGTTCACACCACCTATTCACATACCCATGTGAGCTTCTCTATTCAACTGCACAGAGTGATCCTTCTGTTTGGGACTATTTGCTAGTAATTGTGATTGCCCAAATGCTGCATTGTGTAGGCTGCTTGCTAACGCTCTTCGTAAGGAAGAATACTCTTCCTTACAGCCTACAGTAGGTACCATAGCTATCATGTAACCACACTGCTAGAAAATTGCATGGTGAATAGCACGATTCCTGAAATCATTCACGTATTCCGTTTTCCATGAAGGGTTAGTTTGGGCCCTGATAGGCACATGTAGAACTGCAGTACTAAGGCGTTTATGTATAATTTTGTTAGTTTTTTTTTGCCGTACGTGCCCACAGACATACTTCTTAGAAGTACTATCAAGAGTATTTTATGGCATAATTGTGACATTGCAAATCCTTTATATCCAAGCGCATATGTGCGCACGCACGCACGCACGCACTACTACGTGATGAAGCACCTTTTGTGCTTTGCACGGTTACCTTCCTTTATGTACTGATTGAGGAGATCAGAAAGGAAGCTCCAGGCAGTCTGGTCTGCATCAGCACAGGCCAAGCCCGGGTCTGGAGCTCCCTACACTGGCAAACTCATTAGACCAGAGCCCTGAGCACAAACAGAGTTCCAAGATGAGAGCAGGCTGTCCCGTTTGATCCCCGTGGTCCAGCCCAGATCACCCTCTAAACACAACCAGCATCCTGGCCCTCACCGAACCAAGGAGCGGAGATATGGGAGAGTAGAAAGCCCTAAGCCAAGAAAAGCATCTCTCTCTCACAATTTATTCTTCCTTTGTCTGTCTTTCTCTTTCTTAGGCTTCCCAGTGTGTGTCTCAACTATTTGTCTGTTTCAATTCCTCACACATGTACACAGTTGATGAGCAGATAAATACAATTCCCTGACTCTGTCAAGGCTAGGCTTTTTGGGAAGACGTTCTGGATCGAATGTCTTGGAAACAGATTGATGGTGGTTTTCTGTTGCTTGTTATTCTTCTTATGAAACATTCATATTTGATTTTCTGCTTTACTCTTAAAGCCCTTTTAGTTTTATTGTTTAAGTATGCATAAACTAGGCTGTAATGGATGTCAAAATGACCTGATAGCTAGTCTTTTCTGGGAGCAGTCAGAGACAGACAAGTCATAGGGGTTTTAAAACGTGTTAATTCAGATATTGTAAATGCACCTTTGCAAACTCTGTACTGCGCACCTAATTACATGAACCCAACAAGGTGAAACCCTGTTGATAGCTTGGTGCCTACAAGTTGTTTAACTACAGGGTTGTCTAATGGTGTCCGTACAGACCCGTATCGGTCACACTTTTTCCCCCTCAAGGGTGTCCTATTTGTCTTCCTGTTCTATCGCAGGTCATCGGCTGTATGCGCTGTTCATGTCAAGATCCATATCAGCAGGTATGCTACCTGTACAAACACATTTCAAGGCCACGGTGTGGCCACACCAAACATTTTATTTCCTGTGCCGAGACCCCTTATCTACAGTACGTCTGGGATAGGTGAGCATATAGTTGTCTGGTGTGTGCCGACCTAACGATTTCCGTCTCATTTCTCTAGGGCTAAGCAGCCAACAGAAAGGCTTTTTTCATAGCCCAAGGGAGGGCGGGCTTGCTCTGAGCTAAAGCCTTCGCAGGAACGCAACATAGTCACCTTGACCGTGTGCGTGGGCACCTCAACCAGAGCTCTCGACGCGTTACATGTTGCCAGGCAACGCCACCCATGCGTTCATGCGTGCTTGTGTGTTCATACGTAACGACTGCGGCTACCACGAAGCTAGTAAAGAGCTGTCATGGCTGTGGCGTAACGCGGCAGTGGAAATGTGTGGGTGCGTAGAATCTTCTGATATGCTTTATACAGTATCTCACAAAAGTGAGTACACCCCTCACATATTTGCAAATATGTGAGCATATCTTTTCATGTGACAAC
>JAODUE010053981.1:0-17545 GCA_027564755.1 Amblyopsis hoosieri | reverse complement strand
AGAGAGAGAGAGAGAGAGAGAGAGAGAGAGAGAGAGAGAGAGAGAGAGAGAGAGAGAGAGCGAGAGAGAGAGAGAGACAGATAATGTGTACATTATACATGGGCTATAGTTATTACATGATTATATACAGTATGCACATGTATGCACATGAGAGGGTCTTGTAGGTGATAGGCAACATGCATATCAAACTGTTTACATCAGGTTATCTACCCAAATATAGACGGACAATATTGATTAAACTGAAAAGCTGAAGATTGTGGTTAGGATTTGCTATTTTCCTAATCAGAAGCAAACTACATTACAAATACTTTGCTGAAAGTTAAAACTATAGTTAGTTCAAGAAAAACAAAAGGTTTAAAGTAGCTGCAACAGGATATTGTTTGCACCATGCTAATTACTGTATTTAGGTATGTATTTAAAAAATAACCTGAAAGCACATAAACTAATAGGCTTCAATGGGCAATAGGTCAAAAAGACTTGTGGTCAACATATCAAAATGAAATTAAGTTGGATGATCACAAAACAATGTGTTGTGACATTTATAATGTGCATTCAATTATGCAAACTACTCAATAAATATGCAATAATTCAACTATTGTCAAATAATGACATTCAAACATCAGATGAAAATGCTCTGGTAATTTTCTATGGTGGGAAAACAAGAGAAACATTTAACTGTATTGTGGCAATTCACCCTATGTGGCAAGGACAACACAATGAAGGACAAATATTTTGGTCTGCAGTTCAAACTATGCAAGCCAAAACTGTTACAATAGCATACATGTTTATATTGTTGGTTTTAATTATGTTACATTGTTTCATGGTCATAATGTTCCTGGCCAGCATAGTGTCACAAAGAAATAACCACTCCGAAGTTATTCTGTGACAAGCAAATATGACTATACATTGAACAATTATGACAGCCAACTGTATGCTTGCTAGGCCTACACGACGTGTCGTACTGCTTGCCTTGTGTTACTGTGGAAGGTTGTTGCAATGCATGACTTTGTCTGGAGCCGAGGGGCAGCCACGAGCAAAGGGAGAACCTCAGCATGGTGCCACTTCTTCACTTTCAATAGCGAGAGAGAGAGAGAGAGAGAGAAAGAGAGAGAGAGAGATTGAGATCACAAACTAAAGCATTTATATGTCACAACTTTGTATCAAAATTAATTCCGATGTCAAAGGACTTGTCAAACCTGGAAGTTGGAACATGCAGTTATCCTTATTAAATACAGTAGCTACTTTTATTTACAGTTGGGATGGGATCAACGGTAAACAAACACATCAAAGAATGTAAATGCGATTCATTGCATCATATTGATGAAGTACCCCGCCAACGTGGCTGCAGTGCGGCTTTTAGGTCACTCGTTTTGATAAAGTTGGAACAACGTGTTAACATATTGCCGGGTGATGTGAAATGTGTACATGAAATGCAAAAGTGTTTAAGTAAAACTAATGTTGGTCTATGTTCTAACTCGATAAAACAACATCAACGTCACAATAGGCTACTGTAAAAGTTTCGTTAAATTAAGTCTAAAGGTGTTTATGCCTGTTTTTAAAACAGAAAAGTGTAAATAGCAGGATAATGAAGTAGGCTACAGTGAAGGAACTTACCGGTGAATTAAAACGACAAAATGAAAATTATATCAACAGGACATTGTAGATGACAGCAGAAAATATAATAGCATAGGCATAGTCTACTGTATAATAGTGGGCAGCTGTCCCGAGATGTAGCCTCAATTCATTCTAAGCCCTGTTTTATTTTGTAGTAGCCTACATTTCCTGGCTGTCACACATTTTTCATAATAATGGTCCCTAATATTGCAGAAAGGTAGATGGATTTTTGTAAAAACATTATAACTGTTATAACTGTTAGGGATCATATCAAATTAATTTAGAAATTATAATAATCTTCTGATTTTCTATTAATTCTAATTTTTGGGTCTTATCTTGACCCAAAAAATAAATAAACTTGAAGCATCTTTTTTTGATGACAGCTAAAGTCAGCTTTATGGCCTATGAACATTTAATGCATTTTGCAAAATAACGTTTTGTTATATGTCGTGGTTGTTTCAGTTAATAGCTGCCTAAACCATTGCATTAATCCACCTGAAACTGCATGTTGGAAAAGTAATACAAACATAAAAAGTTGAACGAAGCTGGTTCCCCTACTAAAATGTATCTAGCAGGGACGGTTGGTTCCTTCGGGCGATTAGCGATGCACTGCCAAAGGGAGAAAGAGAGAGGAGAGAATTGTAGCCTATACTATAGAACCATATAATATCTACCATACTGTAAGAGAGATTGGGCAAGAGCATTTTGCTGCACATAAAATAACATAACATAACAAATGAATCTAATTATGAATTAATTTATTTTCATTATCAATCTAAAGTGTGTTTTGTAGCTCTCATTATTTAAGACATTTGATGAATAAATTGTAAAGCAGACATATCTGGTTGCTTAGTTTAGCCTAGATGTTGCCATCAAGGGGGTGGTCTAGTGACATGGCACTAGTGAGGCGACTACAACTAGAAATTGTAGGCTACAATGCAATGTGACAATAGATGACTTAAAGCTATAGTAAGTGATTGCACTGTCAATTCACAATAGGCTATATCTCATTGGCCTGCAGGCTGCCTGTTCTTTGTGCTGGATACAATCTGATGTTTGTAGCTAAATACACAGCCCTGGCTCTGTATATAGTAACACTAACAAAGTGGTGCAGACCGCACCACACAACACTATCCTAGCCTTTGCAATGTGTTTCCAGTGTGTGGTGGGCAGAGCTTTTGATGGAAGCAAGAGGTTATTTTGTTAAGATCGACAAGCTTTCTCTACAATGATTTACTTAGATACCTTTAATTTACCTACCTATTGAATGGGTCACCAAAACAATAGCTCTCCCTAATTTCCTGAGCAGGAGCCGTCACTGGTATCTAGCCAACTAAATGTGATCCTGTGGCTATAGCTAAGTGTATTTTATTCCATTACACCTGCCCTGCTGTCTCGACTGCTGTAATGTTTTCTACATGGTCTTTATCTTCACCATGTTCTGTCTCTTTATCTGTATCTGTTCATTTCCCTATGACTCGGTTATAGCACTTGACTCGTACTTGCACCGCTAACCCCTCTAACCAAATGTAGTGTGTGTGTGTGTGTGTGTGTGGTTTCTTGTTATTTCGTTTTTTTGTCTGTTATTTGCTTTATACTCTCCTCTAGGAAGATTATGTCAATCACCTGGTATGTTTCTTGTGTTTAGAAGCCCCAGTATTCCATCGTGTCATTGTTACAGTGCATTACAAATAGGTCCAGAATGAGAGACCATACAACAGGTTGTAGTACAGTTTGTCAAACCCAACGGAAGAGTTCCTGTGCTACTCCACACCTCTTTTCTCTCAATAATAGTCTTCAATAGTCTTCTGTCTTCAAAATTAAACTGAGAGCCAGATGACGTGGCAATGACAAATGACGTCTTCTGTTTAACAGAGATCAACCTTACAAGTAGCCAGAGAAACATGAATAAGTGCGTGGCAATCTGTAAAGAAAACATTACTCAAATGTCCAAAAATAATAGCTATTGGTCAACCTATGGGTAGGTTCCATTCTATGAAAGACAATGAGTGATCGGTATACTGTGGACTGGGCTCTGTTGAAGATGGAGTGCAAGGGGAGGTCTTAGGTCTTAATCAGATGACAACACAGGGGGACCCAGACTACACGTTTCTGTTGAGGAAAAATGGAATGTGAAATGATTCTCTTGATGTCATTCCCTCCGGACAGAGGAGAAAGAGCAAGAGAAGATATATTAGTCAGAATACCAGGCCCAGCAAGGTCTGTGAATTATTTCTGCCTCATTCAATTGAGAAGATTGTTCTTGTTGACAGTGAGTGTGTGAGTGAGAGAGTGAGTGAGAGAGTGAGTGAGTGAGTGAGTGAGAGAGAGAGAGAGTGAGTGAGTGAGTGAAAGAGTGAGTGAGAGAGTGAGTGAGAGAGTGATTGAGTGAGAGAGTGAGTGAATGAGTGAGTGAGTGAGTGAGAGAGTGAGTGAGAGAGTGAGCTTGTTTTTGAATAAATATGTGATTGTCCTTGTAAATAAAATTTGATAAGTCAGCATCGATCAGTGCACACCCATTATGTTATTATGTTGCATTATTTCTACATAATACACATTATCTGGATAAATGTACAGCAAGCAACAGCATTCTATTTAATTTAAAAAATATATTTTTCAATTACGTAATCTGAAATTAAACAAATAAATACCGTTTTGCAGTTTGTACAGACTCTACAGAACTGAAGAAAAAAAATACTATGTAGGTGCGATGTTGAGTCAGTTAAACATAATCTTCGTTTTAGAACAATTATTTGAATATTCCCTAAACTAAAACTCAGTTTGACTGAAACAATAGAACAAACATCTATACAAAACCATTGAACAACCACACAGAACCAACATAACACAAGGGCTTAAGTGTAAAAGCCCTTTATAGTGGTTGGAGAGATAGAGGGCCCTCAGAAAGGGGGGCCTGGGAGCCTGTGGAGTCCATTAGCGTGGCTATTGTTTGGAGAAAGCCCCCTGATATGATGGCATCAGTGCTCCAGGGCAGCGAAAGTGGACAGAACAAATGCTATCAGGTGGTCATGCTGTCTCAAAAATAGGATCTTTATCTGTCCGACTAGCCCAAAGCACACACACACACACAAAGCATACATACAATACATGAGTACAGTTACAATACACACAACTGCTGCAAAACCAGTATAACTCCACCTCTCGTGTTTGTGATGCACACACACACACACACACACACACACACACACACACACGCTCAAGTATAAAATACAGCGACTGAGGAACCCTGCGCTACACCTGAAGAGCGACTGTCAAAATAAGAGCGCGATGGAGAAAGACAGGCTGGAGGTGAAGGAGCCAGAAGATGGAGTGGCGGCGATGGCAGCCTGCTATCAAGGATTTGACCCCGCAGCGTACCTGCAGTATAACTACACGCCACCGCGAGCTGACTTTGAACGACCTGACAGCATCGTTCCATGGAAGCTGGGATGCCTGCATAGAGCCTTCACTGAAGGTACAATAAATGCATATGCAGTATAATGTAGCTTTTTTTGTATTCTCTCCAAAAAAGTCTTTATTTATTTATTTATTTGCCCTTGTCTTAATTATATTTATCTCTTAATCTTTTGCTGGATATTATTTCTGTTCATTGGTTCTCACCTTCAGGAGTTACTAGCAATCCTTATTGAATTGTTGTGTTATCCCAAACATCTCTTATCAAATGATGTGTGTGGACATGGAATGTAGTCTCTATATTCTTCTGACAGATTAGAAAATGGGATATTTAAGGTTTTGCATTTGACGAATCCCTACGATTATATATTAATTAGATATTATTCTGTAATAATATATTAATTAATTAATTAATTAATTAATCCAGAGTACAGATGATTAATACGTTTAAAAATCTAAGCAACTCAAAGCAACCATTATAACTCAGTCCCTAGTACCACAGGTATTTCTGTAAGGATAAACTTTTACCAATGCTGTTATTTTCTATATGACTCTTTATTACTTTCTGCCACTAGATGGCACACTAAGTGCACCAGAATCTCATACCTAAACATATGCTCCTTGGGCCACACACACACACACACACACACACACACACACACACACAGCAGCCAGCCTGGATATGTAAACAAAGAACAGAGCTCAGATGACATCACACACAGAGAGCGTGATGTCATTCTCAGGACACAGTTACTCCACTATTATCTTTACATATAAAATAGTTGTTAGATTAATGTTTAAAATACTTATTAACAAGTCCTGCTTTCCAGGTGACGTAACAGGTGAGCTGCTGGTGGACGTGGGTTCGGGGCCCACTCTGTACCAGGTGCTGAGCGGCTGTGAGGTGTTCAAGAAGGTTCTCCTCACAGACTACCTGGAGGTGAACCGTCAGGAGCTGCGGCGCTGGCTCCAGGAGCAGGGGGACAGTAGTTTGGACTGGACCCCCTATCTGCAGTATGTCTGCAAGCTGGAGGGACGACGGTAAGGTGCCATGTTGTTTTGAGAACCTCAAGGCGTCCGCCATCTTGACAGGGACACCGTGACCCTCTTCTTTGTAAAGGTCAACTGAGCAGTTGTTCAAGCCAAATAGCTTGCAGGCTACATTATGTTAAATAAGCCCTATACAATACAAACACTGGCTCAGGGAGATACTGCTTATGTGACATTGTATTAGCAAATAGTGGTTATTTACTCTAATTCAGGGTAAATAATGAAACAATAACAGGCCACGTCTGTAATATTTGACCCCCGTCAGGCCCACGGCGTGGAATGAGAAAGCTGCCCGGCTGCGTCTGGCGGTCGCCGACGTCCTCCCCATCGACGTGCACTGCTCACAGCCTCTGGGGCCTGACGCCTTGCCCCCGGAGGGTGCCGACTGCCTGGTGTCCTGCTTCTGCCTGGAGAGCGTCAGCCCCAACATGGCCGCTTTTACCCGAGCCCTGGGACACATCCGGAGCCTGCTGCGCCCCGGCGGCCACCTGCTTCTCATCGGAGCCCTGGGAGAGAGCTACTACTTCGGCGGACCCGGCGTAAGGATCCCCGTGGTGTCCCTGGACGAGGCCCAGGTGTGCGCCAGTCTGAAGGAGAGCGGCTACGTTCTGATCAGGCTGGAGGTGTACACGCTGCCCCAGGACATGAGGGTGGGGGTGGACGACGTCAGCGGGGTGTTCTTCGTCAAAGCAAAGGCGGAGTAGGTAAAACTGAGGGTCCCAGTAAAATGAGCATTATGGTCCGGTAATTGGATGTTAATATTAAATGGTTACAGTAAAAAGAAGGCAGCTGCAGTAAAATATAAATAAATAAAGGGCTCAAACTACAAATACGCTACGTATTAAAACTACTGTATATAAATAATTGTGATTGTTGAAATAAAATACATGTATTATTTAGTTAGTATTTCTAGTAATCTGTGTTTTTATTTAGGGAGGAGGGGGGGGGGCATGATGGGTGGTCATTAAAGGTAAATCAGTTAATTTTACTTACAGTAGGAGAATGAGAATGAGAGTGCAAGTTGTTTCAGAGATGTTTTTTTCCAGTGCTTTTGTATGCATGTTTTAAAATGCAAATAAATAAACAGTGCCTTGACAAAGATTGTATAATTACAAATCCATTGAATTCAGAAAACCATCACCTACATCAGCAAACAGCATCTGATAAGTATTTCAGGCAAGATAAAACAAAACAACAATTAACCGACTCTCAAGTTTGTGACATTTGTACATTGCCCACGAGACAACAATCCGGTGTGGTGGTAATCGCGTGGTGTGTTTTTATCCAGTCAGTGTGTTCCTGCCTGACGTTCCCACCTTTTTTTATAGATCAGTGGTTCCCACAACATTGCCCTAGGTTTATAAACGATGTATTGTCATTACATGCAGATAACACTAGGTGGCACTAAAGTACTATCTGGGTTAGCATGTGACAGAGTCTAAACTATAAAAATACACTGTACAAACAGATGCACACTTTCTATATTTTATACAATTTATTATCAATTACACCAAGTTGATAAATGTAAAAAATATTTCTGTTTACATTTCATGTTACTGATGACACACCCATGCAATACTGTATGTCATATATACCAAAATACACACCGATCATGCTGTGTGCAATAGTTTTTACATTCTTTAATCAACAACTTACAAAAGTAGGCTATATTTAATAAAATACAGCGAGAAAATAACGCTTTGCTATAGTTGGTAGCTGGACTAATAGTCTGGAATCATTTGGTCTGGTCTGGGCTGATCTGAAATTAATTGTTTATATTATAATGGACTGTATTTCCTTCACCTTGCTAGCAAAGAATGGGAAGTGACAAAGCTGTGAGCCCTGTGCTTTACTGCACTCTGCATGATATAGGAAACCTGCTCATGAAACAGGTCTTCCAGCCCTGAAGTCTACGGCAACATTGACTATAGGTTCTAGTGCCTCAGAAGCTCCACTGCAAGCTGCATTAGTTCTCAGTATTTCATCCCATCGTCCACCTTGCAATGGCCTTGGCAGTCAGACACACAGGGGTGGATTGGAATTTAGCAGTGGAGCTTGGCTGCCCTGAGGCCGGATGCTTGTTATACTATTACGTCCTGACCTTTCAGGCTAAACCTTCACTCCTCACCTGCTCATTAACGTCTCGACCTTCTAGACCTGTCCACCTGCTGCTCTCTTATCTCTGGCCTGCGCAGTCACATGACTTATTAGTGTAGAAGCACGCTCGCGCACACACACACACACACACACACACACGCACACACACAGAGTGCACTCGCACACATAAACAGGCAGGCAGACCAAAAATAAAGAAGATAGACACAATCTCTATCACATATACACACATGCTTTCATATACAACTCCCATTCATTTGACGCTCGCCAGGCATTCACTAATTCTCCACTGCATTCTGTCATTCCCCTTTCCCTTCGTCTATGGCCTCCTCCTGGTGGAATGATGATGTGGTGACGCTGGGACCAGGCAGGAGGGTGCACTGGGGCTTCACGGCTCTGCTTTCCTCTGCTAGAGATAGAAGGATTCACTGTCATTCATTCCAGCCCACACAGAGGCTGAGTACCAGCCTTGAATTTGCATATTGAGCTAAACTCCGTGCTAGGTTCCTGATTGGCCACAGCCTGTGCATGCATTATCACAATCTTGACCATTTCAGGAGACACTAGCAAAGCTTTCCGCACTGAGAGAGCTAAGCGTGACTTGAGAGAACGGGGCAGGTTTGACTGAGAGATAGACATACTGATGTGATGCACAGTATGTGTACATCACCTGTGACGGTGGCCCTCTGCAACCTCTCGTCCACATCTCCTTCATCCTCGTCTCCAGAGGAGACATCTTCTTTCTCCACTGAGCCACAAGATCCCATGGCCTGGGCCATCTTCTGGACAGCTGATAGGAGGGAGAGAGAGAGAGAGAGAGAGAGAGAGAGAGAGAGAGAGAGAGAGAGAGAGAGAGAGAGAGGAAGAGTTTGTAGTACATGGGCAATAGTTACATGATTATATACAGTATGCACATGTAAACTTACAAATAGTCTTTTGAATACTCACTTGGGTTAATAGTATTTATCTGGTTCAGAGTTTACATGATTGTGTGTGTGTGTGTGTGTGTGTGTGTGTGTGTGTGTGTGTACACAAGTGTTGACACCATGTTGCAGCTGTGAGCCCATCCTATAATCTAGGATGATCCAGAACAAACCAACAGCAGTCTTTGCCCCTAATGTCAACACACACACACACACACACACACGAGTAACATACCACTCAACAGATTTTTGGGTTACACATTACCAGCCACAGATTTACATCCCAAAATCTTTCATGTCCTTTCACTCACATCATTTGTCATTGTTTTCCTGACATGATTGAAAAGACCTACCCACCCACACACACACACAGATATGTACAGTACACTACCTTTGAGTGACGGTGGCTGGTACACCGGCGTGTTAGCCAGTTTGGCTTTTAAGGCTCCGTTCTCCCCTAGAACCCACTGCAAAGAACACAGAAACAAGTACAAAACACAAACAAGTCTTCAACAAAAACAAACTTGGCATTTCAAACCAAAGCAACACTTGTTTTGCAATGGTTACTCTGGATACAAACTAAGGCTGGCAAAACCAAGAGCATCTATATCTTCCCGTTGGTGTCGGAGCAGAAGCGCTGAGCACAAACCTGCGGCGGGGTACCGTCATCCTCAGGCGACGCTGCGTCTGTCAGTCGAAACAGGGTCGCTGGCGTCGGCCTCCGTCGTCGAATCTTTCCCACGGTTCAATGAGGGACAGAGAGAAGGAGAGCAGGCAGGAGAGTCAGAGGGTGCGTGAGACACTGTAACCTGTACTGTATGTGCGGGGAGGTGCATCACATGGGCACACTCAGGATTTTACTAGTCGAAATGAATAGCATTAGTAGTTCAGTAACTCTTGGTCTCTTGGTAATCCTTCACAGTTAATGTTACACTTATGTTTTACATAGTATTATCCAACATATCGTTTAGCGCTGTACAATACCATTGTGGAAACATTGGTACAGTTGTCTCCATTTCGAACACTGATCTGATGGTGTTACCACCATAATTATTGTATTATAATGTATTATACAATTATAATGTATTTGTTCTTACTGTATTGTATTTTTTTATTTTATTTGATTGATTACAGAACCATGACAAATCCTTACAAAAACGCATCATGTCACAGCAGGCAAAGATTTTATGTTTTTCTTGCATTGGATTGCGACTTCCTGCTTTACAGTTCAACCCTGAGATGTCTAGAATATATTTTTTATATATATGGTTGAACTGTATTTCATTTTCTCCTCATTACTTGATGCTAACCATTTTGCTTCATCAACATATCTCATCTCACCTCTGACCCACTAAAATCCTCTTAGAGAAGTCTTACAACACCGAACAATGGCATGCTTGGAATTTTTGATTGGTCCTGGGAAGGCATGTGTTATTATCCACTCACTGTTGCTAGTGTATTATTTTGTGGATTAAAGTACTAAGTTTTAAGTCAGTACTAATTGATAGGCTATAGAGGGTGAGGAGTATATTGTATCTTAATTTAAGCGTTTTTTCTCCAATGTACTCTTTTACAGCATTACAGTATTGGTCCAGTTTATATTATTCCACTCCCCTATGGCCCTTCTAGGGAAATAAAATCACCACATACTGTATGTATGTGATGATTATATTTGTCTTTCATACTCAGAGTATTAAATAAGGCTACACATCACTCTTAACTCTACTGAAATCCACCTTTATTTAGATTAACAATTTTCCTTGCTTGACCTTCATACCATCATTTAATTAGTAGATGTTTTGCTCAAGCTGTCATCACTTTATTGCTTTTACTCACATGTATTACTCACCCCCTCCTAACAATAACCCTCTGTGACCTTTAACAGATGGAACAGGCTGTCCTATATTATTACGTTATGAATTTGAATGTTGTCATAGTTTGAAGATGCCATTAAACTCATTAAAGTCTTTCTATGTTTGATGTAGCAAACATTTTAAGGTTTAATAAGCAAATGATTCAGAGATTTAAGGTTCTTCACCCAAAGACAAGAAAATATCTACTGCCCTTCATGTTTACATTTCTGTGTAGGCCTATATACAGTATATTGATGTCTCCAATGTTCTCATTAGCAACAACACAACAATACTTGACTAATGCCTGGGTAATAGGTGTTAGGAAAGGCTGGAGTCCAAGGGACACATTGCACATTACACCAGATCAAGCCTATATGATTGAATGTACAGTAGTGAACTGGTAACTTGATTTTAGTGCTGAAAATAGGGCATAGCCCACTTGCTGAGAGAAAATCCTAATCAGCATTCCTATTTGTCCTCGTTTACTTTTTGTGAAAGACAATAAGAGAAATTAGATTTGAGGGTTATACGCAACTGATGTTTGAACTCCGTTTTATTGAATGGTTAGGGAGATATTCTCATTTTAACATATGCTTTGTTTATCCCTAAAAAAGTACACTCCATGTTTCCAACTAATCCATTTTAGAGCATATTTTGAGAAGTGAGAGAATGATTACAGTTATGATGACAATGATTACAGTAATAATGACATGTAAAATAACGTGATGAGACTAGTGGAGCTTTGTGCAAGGCTTTTGTGAAAGGCAATCATGAAGGTTGGTAGCATTCGAAAACCTTGGTTTATTCCCCAAAATGAGAATCATCACAAAAAAAAAAGAATAATCAACACTGTATGTAACACAGCATTGATCAACACTGACCTCATCGGTTCATGTAAATACATCCAAACGGTTACTTAGTTGAGTGTCATTAAATGTGATTCATATACCAAGAACCTAATTCCTCCCTTCTAAAATGTATCTAAAAACATGTTTTTACACGTTTTTTCTAATGATTCTTAATAGGCATATTTAAAAGCATATTTTAATAAGCAGTTACAGCATAGAGGTACAGTACTTCCTGAATATTTACAGATAGACTGCAATGCATTTAACACCATTCTCCATTCTCAGATTAGTCAGACGTTTATTTTGAGATGTACCAGGAATGGCAAAGAGTGTAGGTTTGAAATGTGTTGGTGGTTTTCACACAGTACTATATAGTTATTTTTTACAAAAATAGATCATAATGTGCCTTGTAAGATATTTGGAAAATTGTCATAATGTAGAGAATTTGAAATGAATTATTAACCCTTCCCTGACAACTGTACTTTGCCAGCTCGGACAATTGGCCCATGAACACACACACACACACACACACACACACACACACACACACACACACACACATACACACACACACAAAAGGTAAGGTTATCTTGTTGGGTTCCCCTGCATAGGCATTCTCTGCTGGTCCCATGATTAAAATGCAAAGGCGATTCTTCTACTGTGTAAACATACTGTGATGATACTCCAATTATGAGAATAACACAGGGTTAGTTGACACAGGTCATGTCACTGTTTGGATGCGGTGTGGCAAATGTCAGTTCGTGGCATTATTTGTCTTCACAACAGCTCAGCCCATAATCTCTTGATTTGAATCACTCCTTGTATACTTGTCTCCTGTTTTTTTCCTTTTATTCCTTTCCTCACAAGCCCTGTGTAATTTTTTCTACCCCCATCATAATATGGACAACTCTTTTTTTGTCCTTTCCTAATGAAAAGTACATCTCAATCTGTCTCTAATACCTCTTTCCCTGACTCTCTATTTATATCTTTCTGTCTCTCGCTCTCCCTCTCTTTCTCTTTCCAACCATGCCAGTGGATGCTATTTCGATGCTAATGTGGCTGTGTTTTACGTCAGGCTGTTCTGTGTGTGTGTGTGTGTGTGTGTGTGTGAGAGAGAGAGTGGCAGGCCTCTAAAACATGTTCCGTATACATTAGATTTCAGGTGGGTGGTCTCATTGAAATTCCCACCACGTCACTTTTGGTCCATATAAGCAGACGCAACGTTCTTACTTCACATTCATGTGATAATGACCCTCTTATGGAGCTTTTCCACTACGTGGTACCAGCTCAACTCGACTCGCCTTATTGGCTTTTCCATTGGGCAAAAGTTGGGATAGTAACTGGTACCAGGTACTTTTTCTAGTACCTGCTTTGTTAAGGTTCCAAGCGAGCTGAGGCGATACCAAATTGTGAGTGACAACAACGCAGACTACTGATTAGATTAAATAGTCACTTCGTCATTGCGCAACACGAACATACATACAAAGCCGCAACTTTTGATTTACCTTTTATTAAATGGCAAAAAGCAATAGATAAGTTGTGGACGGCATAATCAATGTTATTCAGTGAGAGCTGGACAGGGCAATTCACGTAAAATGAAGGTTGACCAAGATGTCTATGAGCTGTTAGCTGCACACGGCTACCTGAGGACATTCCGAATAGGGACATGTTTCAAAATACAAATGACTATTAATTTACTGCAAGAGTGGTTCGAACAGCACTGTTGCTTTGGGGACCAATGTACAACAGAGTGGGTACTATCTGCAGTGGAAAAAGACCTGTGCCGAGGCGAGTAGAGTCGAGTAGAGCTGATACTATGAAATGGAAAAGCTCCCTAAAGCAGTGGAAAGGCGCCATTAGTGGCTTAGTCTCCTAACTTCTCAGTCTACACTTTTCTACTGAAATATACTGGCAGATCGGAAAGCATTCAGTGTATGGACAAATGTCATATAGGCCAAAATGTACAACAAATAATCGGTTAGACAGCTGCAGCTGATTCAGAACGTTCCTGCTCGCGTCCTTATAAGACCAGACCAGAAAGGAGACTGCATCACTCCAGTTCGGAGGTCTTTCTTCTTGTCTGGCAAAGAATTGATTTTAAAATAAGTTTGTTGGTTTATAAAGCACTTAATGGTTTAGAGCCAACATATACAGTATCTCTTATCTCCTGATACCTTATGAACCATCCAGACCTCTCAGGTTGCCTGGGACAGGTCTGCTTTCTATCCCCAGAGTTAAAACCTAACACAGAGAAGCTGTGTTTAGTTTTTTATGCACCACTTATGCACCACTAATACTTTTCTTTTTAATGCTGCTTTTCCTTAAACTTACCATTGTAGAAGAATATCTTACACTGTATTGTAACTTCATGGCTGTGTAAGTGTGTATTGGAAAAAATCTGGTGATACGATACGTATCACGATACAGGGGCCACGATTCGATATATTGCGATACTGAGCAAGGTATATACTGCGATGTGACGGCGTTGCAGAAATTGACAGAAACTTGCTTAGGGACCACAGATGAAAATTATCTTTAAATTAAATCAGTCCCTTTTACAAATAAATTTAGTAAAAATAAATAAATAAATAAAATTCAACTTTTTTTTTAAATATATTGATACAGTATTTTAGAGAATTGATACAGCAACATAATATCGCAATACTCAGGTGTATTGACATTTTCTTACACACATTTTTTATTGTTCTGTCTTATCCTGAACATTGTTTTTAAATGTTCCTTTTCAATATGTTGTTTTATGTTTAAGTGAGGCACTTTGAATTGCCTTGGATGCCAAACTTTGCATAAGTGGCATGTCTCAATGCCTGTGTGAACAAATCACACCTTTGTGTTGCGGATAGATTGCCGTGTTTGTCGTAAAGTCACCCTCTGCTCTCTATTTTCTTAGCCGGGCTGAAGTGCCCTTGAGCATGAAGTGCTTCCAGCTCCATGGCGACCAACAGGAGAAAAATGTGGCAGTACAACGAAGCCCCTAAGCTCCAAGGATGAGTTACATAAAAGTACATTTGAGCATGGCCCTAAACCCCTCCAATCGAATGCCTAGGAAACACAGAGCAGTGTTTTCCAGGAAAATTGGGGAATTTCCTAATCAACAGATGTGTGAGAAACTTTTCAGGCTAAATCTGAGCTCTCAACTGTGATTAGCTCCAATAATTTTTCCATTTTAGTCAATCTATTAGCTATGCTCCATAACTAAAACTGGAAGAGAGAAACATCCTGTCATGGCACCTGGTCAGTCTTCAGTGGGGCTGTCAGGGTCATGTTCACAAGGCCATGTAGGCTACTGTAATGTCCACACAGTCTTGCGATACGTGCCAGGAGATGAGCAACTGTAACTGTCATTTTCCACCTTTCATGATGCACCTTACAAAGGAGCTTATATTATACTTATTAGGGGGGTTTTAAAGGGCTACTTCAGCAGTTTTGTCTTATTCATTTGAAATAAGAAACATTGTTAAATTGTTCATTATATTGTCCCTTTTTATATCCTAATAAATACACACACAAGATTAATCTGCTGACAGCTCACTCTTAATGCAATGCTGCCCATGACCAGAAGTTTGGTAAGAATAATGCACACATGCACGTACCTGAAAAGGTTATATAGTACCAGTATTATACCTAACTGACACCGATGCTTCACACAGGGCCATGCTGATCTTATTTTCCCACAGTTAAATAATTACTACATCCTACACAACTATTGATGATGCATGATAGTTGGCTCAAGATAGTTAGCCGGGGGAAACTAATCAAACAGCCTTTTCTATAAACTTGTAAAGTTTGCTATCCTGAAATGTATTTGCATAAAACATGACTACCCTATGATACATAACTTTAGGTTTACTGTTACAATTCAATAACACAGGCATCAACATAAGCACATTTGATGAGCTCAACAGAGCCTATGCCTACAACTGCATAGTTTACATTATACAGTACAACTACAAGAAGTGCCAACATCAGCAGCACACACAACCTCACCATCTCCACCTGTCGCGGATCCAGCTGGGTTGGAATGGCGGACGGCACCGAAAACTGGATCCTTCTCCTTTCCGGAGCAGTCTTCCCCTCTAACACCTCCGTGTCGGTGGGTAGAAGCTGGTCCATTGCTGCTGCAGGCAGCCAAACTAACAGATGGCCGGCTGGCCGGCTATAATGTAAGCTGTTAGCTAACGTCAAATCAGTCTTAAAAATGTGTTACAGTTAGTTCCTTCTGAGAGTCTTCTGAGTGTCAGAAGTACGCAAATCTTTAGGCAATTTGGAATGTTGAGTTCCCTCTCCCTCGTTTGAATTCTCTCTCTCTCTCTCTCTCTCTCTCTCTCTCTCTCTCTCTCTCTCTCTCTCTCTCTCTCTCTCTCTCTCTCTCTATCTATCTATCTATCTCTCCCTCTCTCGCTCTTTCACCACATGATTCGTGACTGAATAGATTTCGCCCGAAGGAGAAAATGGGTACAGGAGGGGCGAGACAAGAGCATTTACGCATAGCGTGCTCTATTGGCTCTGCTAACCGTCATCCTTTGCGTGTCCTTGACCGTTCACAATCAATAGGCACAACGTAGTAACGGCTAGAGGGCACATGGCAGCCTACATCCAATTTCTGTAAATTCCCAAAGTAGGCTACTAAAAATCGTTTTAATGTGGGTTTCAAATAGTACCTGTCTGTCCATACATCCATACACATTTGCTTCAGATAAATTCGGCTGTATAACATTGCATACAACATGTGTTGTATGCACCTAGATACATTCGGGACCACCGTAAGCAGGGGGTTCATCTCTAGATATAGCCTATCTCTGTATAGTCAATGTGTAGGCCTACTCACACCTGTAGAATCCCTAATGAGATATTCAGACAGAGAATGGCGGGATATTAATTGTCATGGCAACCGCTATATTTCACTGTGTTTGTTAATGCGGCGTATACCTGCGTGATTGTAGGCCTATGTGTGGGAGATGATCTTGAGATCCGCGATTGAGATCAGTGGGGTCAGAGCGCGCGTGGGCGTGTGTTAGAGAATACACATTTAATTTTAAAATGCATAACGCATCCTAGTACGCTATGACAGAAACAGTAGTATATTTTAGAGAGAAAGAATGGAAACACTATCCACATGTCACCGCATATGGGTCTAAAGAGGCATGAGCCAAATTTAACCAACTCTATTCTGAGTTACACGCTGTACAATTAACAGTTTCCTACCCCTAGCCTATGGACAGGTCTAGTGTCCAGTAAATCGCGCCCTCTAGTGTATAATAGAGGCTCAATACGTTTATGTCTAGACGCCATCTCTCTCCTCTCTCTCTCTCTCTCTCTCTCTCTCTCTCTCTCTCCCTCTTGTTCACACACGCACGCACGCACGCGCACGCACGCACGCACGCACGCACACACGCACACACACACACACACACACACACACAAACATCTTTGTTTTGAAGGAAAATGGTTAAACGTTTGGGTTGATCTGGTTGCATGATAATAATAAAGAAAGTATAAGCTAAGTGATCACATTATAGAGGTTAACTTGTATGGCAAGCCGTTTTGACATTTATTCTCCAAGACTTACTAGTATCTATTTATTTGATCTTAGTATCTATTATTTAGATACTAGTATCTATTCCATTAGTTACCTATTCTTTAGATACTAGTATCTAATACAATAGTTACTAGTATCTATTCCAATAGATACTAGTAACTATTATTTAGA
>JAODUE010053960.1:0-17547 GCA_027564755.1 Amblyopsis hoosieri | reverse complement strand
CATGTGATTGTTGATTAGATAATTGCATTAATGAGGAATTGAACAGGTGTTCCTAATAATCCTTTAGGTGAGTGTATCTAATTTCACCTTTGATATCTCTGTGGATTTTCTTTTCAGAATGCAGGTATTCAAGCCCCTTCAATATCTCTCTCAGGATGGTAGCAATCTGTGCTTCATCTAACGGCCCTGGTTCCAACTAAGAGGAGATAGATAAGATTTGCGCTCAAAATATACGCACGCACACACACACTTTGATACTTGGGGTATGCAGTTAGGATTAATAATATTTAATTGTTACCACCTCTAATTTAATAGTTTCAGAAAGAATGTAAAATATATATAATAAAATAAAAGATAAACAGGGCAACTGCCATTACCCTCATGCACTTACCAAATCTAGTGCTGATCCTCCACCTAAATATTCCATAATAATCCATAATTTTGTACCCTATATAAAAGAAAGATGTATCAATTTAGATGCATGTTATCTTCAATGTACAAAATGTGTAGAAACAATCCTAGGTCAGTTTGCCATGTGGTTCATTACTGGTACTATGACTCCTGCACCAGGAGGCTGAATGATCTTAATATCATTAGGGCATTCATCAGGTGAGTTGATGGCTTCTCTCCATCTTAAGATACATCTGTCCACATGCCACTGCAGTGTATCAGTATCGTATATGGGGTGATAGCTCTGACTATTTACTGCAGTTTACTCCAATAAGATGGACAGCAAATTTCCAAAACATCTGCCTTTTATTGCATTTCCTAAATGCACAAACACAACACCTATGATAGTCACTATTAGTAAACTGTCAGTTTACTAATGATCACCTGGCACTTTCCACAGTGAACTATGGCAGGTGATATACTTTTTTCTTGCTAGAAATTGTGAAACTTTGTGAAGTTGTCAAAATGGGTATTTGTATTTACAACACTGGCCTAATGGCTCATTCAGTTACTGTCATAGTTACAGTCTCAGCCTCTTCCGTTCTGTACATTAGCACTAGCAACTCTGTGCTGAACATCTGATACATATACACCCTTGTAAGAAATTATCTGTAATGCTGTACGACAGGGCACTGCTTTATTTACCAAGTTTAGTTGTTGCATTTATTTTAAGCAGTAACCATATAGTGTACTTATCTAACAGATATACAATACTGAAAACAGTTGGTACGTTTCTCAACAAATTCCTCCGTCTAAGTTTAACGTCCGACTTTGTCATCGAGTTACGTTGTTGGTCATCGTGCATGTCAATTGAAACACCTCTCCTGTCAAATAGGCGGATCTTGACGCAGTTAGCCAGCGCTGTGTCCCAGACTTTACAGAAGTAAAGGCTGGCTCTGCGAGACTACTCTCGTAGCCAAGTCAGACATGTTCCATTACCTATATGCATAATTTATTAACCTTCATGCAATTTCCTACGATGTCATTTAGAAACTGTTGACACTTAAATAATGCCCACACTGTAACCATTTACATTAAGTACATTAATACTATATTCATAGTTATAGCTTACCTTAAGATAGGCTCCATAATACTTCGTTACAAAGGGGCTATCACATTGGCTAAGCACTGTGATTTCCTGTTGGATGTCTTCAATTTCATCCTCTGCCTCCTCGAGGTCAATAATTTTAATGGCCACAACTTTCTGAGATCGATTGTCAATGCCTTTAAAAACCTCCCCAAACGATCCTTTTCCTATTCTGTCCAGCTTGGTAAAAAGTTCCTCTGGGTCAACTTTGAGATTCTGTTAGACAGAAAATACAACCAAAGTAGATTTTTAAGGCAAACAGCAGTACATACATAGTGGATACTACAGTTATGGAAACGCTAAACAAAACAAACAGTGACTATGCTATAATCTTATGAGTAGCCTAGTAAGAGTTTTGATTGTTTTCATTTTACTGTGATGATTTTTTGCAAACATTTTCAATGTACAATTCAGAACAACCAGTATTAAAGTGAACTATGACAAACCCATTGGAAAGCGTTTCCTGCCTCACAAAGACAGTAAGAGAATAAGCCAGTGAGGAATGTGTTTTAGTAGAAGTCATCAAGAATTTGAAGGTCTGACCAAAAGCAGGAACCCATATCATCCTTAGGTCATGAGAAAGTCAAGCAGTGCGGAATGTAAACACAATAATCACAGCACGCAGGCACAGACAGCAAAGCACGACATTAGCCTACAAATCCTAAAACTCACATTGGGGCTTGTTGGCAAACAAATTACATATTTTGTTAGATTTCTGCCCAATGGCTTGAAATAGCTTATGTAGCCCATGTGTTGGAGACTAACGTCTGGTGAATTAAATGCAGACTTCGACGAGTGTACTTCGCTGCTCAGCACGTGTACACAATGGCTGTAAACACAAATGATGGCCCATCAGTGATGAGGTTTAATGACTTCCATCACACAGGACAGAGCAGAAGGCCTACACCTTATTGACCCAACTAAATGGATCATTTCCCCAAGGGAAGAACTGGGCTCCTCATTCTTGCCATTCCAATTCCCCTTACAGCGTTGCAATAATAAGCTGAAACTGCCTGAAGTATGCCTGCTGGCATTATGCATTTCCATGAATTGCACTACAAACTCAGCATTAAGATAAGAGGTTTCCTTGTATCAAACCTAATATGGTACCATGTTTATTTCAACACATACATCAGTACTTAAGTTACTATATGCTCTCTAGCTGCAGACAGGCCTTTTTGCCATCATACCTCCCAAGAGTATAGCTTCCTGTAAGACTGCTAATGCATGGTTTGTTGAAGGATAATGGGCACAAGCAGTTGCACACTGGAAAAAAAAAAAATGCAATGAGAGCCGTGAAATTCTGTTAGCAATGAACAAAGTGTAGTAGTGCGGGGCACAACATAGCCAAGTAGCGACAAGATAGCCCAACACTGGTGCAATCAGGCATTGGGGTGAAAAGTATGTTGATGAAAAGGCCCTAGTAAAAATAATGAAGAAAATGTAGTGGGACCACTCGTCAGGTTTACGGCAACAACTACCAGTACAGTCTGTTTTACAACCTGCTCTGAATACATGCATATTATCCTCACAGGCCTATCTGCCTCCATACCAGTCTCCACGGGTATGGAGGCAGGTATTTAGCTTGTCCAAAGCTAAACCCACTACACATGTAATCCAGCTTCTTCATTCAGAATGAGGGGTAATGTGGTCTAGCATAGGGGTCTAGGCTATGCTAGACCCCTATGCTAGCTTTAAGCTCTGTCATGCTAGACCGTCTAGCATGACAGAGCTTAAAGCTATGCCTTACCAAGTTTGCCGATCATCATGCCTTCATTGTGAGTGAATGAGCAATGACCAAGTGACCTAGTTTAAATCACGCCTTAAAAGTCAGTTAGTAAACTAAACTGACAGCAACCTACAAGACTGGATCTACAATTTAACAAAGGTTGATTGTAATCAGCAACAACATGGCAGCAGGTTACTGGTATTACTAATAACTAGTCTGGTCATCAAGAATATTCTACAGTAATCACAAAAAGAAGTATGTGTGTTCAGTTTGTGTTACCATCTTGGTTATTCAATTTAATAAGAAAAAGAATAAGAAGTCCAAAAACATTGGCTGCTGATTGCCACATCGTATGGATGCAAAAGCATACATTTGTCCAGAGGAGGGGGCAATACAAACAATACAAGCTTTTGCTGTACCGTAAATCGATCATAGCAATACTAGATTTGGGCTGACACCAATATGCACTGCAATCGTATTGGTAAACCTATCACTTATTTCGAAGGAATCTAACCTTAACCATGAAACGTTAAATTTACCATGGCAGTTAAAACTCTTAACGATACATCAAAACGCTTGACAAGTCAAGAATGGTTACCGTAGTTAATCACAAGAACTTAAAATGTGTATCTTACCTGCATCCCAGGAAGTCCGCTTTGTACAGGAGAGTGAGCCATGGCGTAGAATCAACAAAGATGACGCCTTTAAAGATGCTTTAGTTGTCCCTCTCTCCGACTACCTTTCTAAACTGTTTACAATTTACCTGCGAGCATTGTTTAGTTTAAATACCTCAATCCTGAATTATCAACTTGGCCAGTTTGCTGTACTTCGATCTGGTTTACAGTCCACAGTACCGTACCGTATTGGTTCACTGGTCTTCCGCAGATAAGAGCACCGCTAGCTACTTTAGCAGCTAGTTAGCAAACGTTGGCTCAGTAACGCTGGCACGGCGCAATTTATTAGCACCAGTTTGACTACTCCCCAAAGTTCATAGCGTTATGGTTGAACATACCTTTAAGAAAATGTCACACTTATAGAGTTGAAATGTTTGTTGTTGTTGTTCTAGCCTCACTTTTCTCTATTGCCAAACGCCATCTTGATTGCTGTCACTCTCATTTTCTGGAGAACCAATCGCAACTATGAAAAAAACATTTACAGTGCACGTGTCGTCAATCGTATAATTATTTGCCACACAATTTTAGTGGTATATGTATGAAAGAGTACGCATAGGTGACTACATGAGTACAATCAGACACTATAAGAACTTCACAGACAGTAATCTATGATGTCTACTTCTAAATGCATGCCATTTTATATTATTTTGACTGTAGTGCACAAACTGCATAGCCTCGGCCTAGGCCTATAAGATCGCCCACTAGATTATATTGATTTCATAAACAAAAAGTGTTAATGCAGAATCTCAAAAAAGTAGAAAAATACACCGGTCGTTGTATTCTTTTTATTCAAAGTAGTTACTAAAAAATAATACAAAAACAAAATGCATGATTAGGGCTACATCATTGTTGATAGATTTCAAATTGGATGCTTGTAATTTGTTTAAAAAAATAAGTGATATCCTATCAGTGTCCTAGATCTACAACAGGTTAATAGAATGTGCATTGTCTACATTTACACACTATTGACTATTTCATTTACCAAGAGTGCGCATGCACACACACACAGACACACACGCATGCGCGCACGCACACACACATGCACCTCACATACCTGCAAGAGGACACTGGCACTAGTTTCAGTTTTCTTAACTTAGATCTTGAGACATAGGAATATTAATTTGGTTTATTCGATAGTTCACATGTGGGTTTCCCTGCCTGGACTCAAGCCATCTTTTCCAATTTGGTTATCCTTGTCCACAGGGATTTTGGCATCCTCATTATCTTTCTTCCTGAATTGGGCCTCAATCTCTGCAGGATCGATGTATGTGTAGAAATATGCCATTATGGAGAAGATCAAGCACACAGCGACCAGGAGAGAGGCAAACAGGACATACTCTGCCCACTGAAACAGGAGTAAAGACATTGACACTACAGAGACCGTCAGTGTTAACAACAGTGGATCGCTGTCGACAGTACGACAGCCCAACTATCGATGCAATATTCCCTTTTCCATGTTCATTTTCAATTTGGTATGGGCTACAACATACCTGTTTTGGGAGTTTTGCAAGCTCAGCCACAATGAGCACAATGAAGTTGCCAATAGCCACAGTAAACAACCAGCCGGCTTGTAGAACAGCTTTCATGTTGCTAGGTGCCTTGAAGACAGAAACAAGTCTGTTATAAAACAAATAACAGTATGTGTAACATCACTAAAATGAAGTATATGGAACTGCCCACCTATTTCCTTTACCTGTGAGTAGGAAAACTCTAGACCGGTTACGGAGAAGACCACTTCACCAGCCGTAATTAGGAAGTACTGTGGTATCTGTAAGGCCATGTGAACTGAGTTTGGCTGGATGTCTTCTGCTTCCCTGATGGCTTCTGCACACTGGACCAGATGGAAAACAGACTTGGTATTTGTAGGTATGAGGTGATGAAACATATTCTATTCACTTATTAGGTCTACACATCAAACAGAATCTAGTCACATCTCAAGTCTTGGAGTCTTGTTTATAATTAAATAAAAAGTTGCCACATTTACCTTACCACAGGGTAAAGTCTTACAGCACATTTAGCTCTTGCATTAAAATAAATGTATGCGTTAGAGAAAGTGAAACTTACGTTGGGCACAAAAGAGAAAGCATTGGGTATGAGAAGTGTATAGGCACTTCCAAATCCAAATTCTCTGTCATATTCACATGACTCTGCACCGTTGCTTATAGTGAACACGGTCCTGGTCAATGAAGCAGAAAAGCCACTTCGTCAGCACATTGTGCTTGTATATCAGCTTTAGGAATTATGCAGAACAAGGGGAGAGAAGGCAAATGCTTACTTTCCATTTTTTATTAAAGAGTAGTTGGAATAGGAGCTTGTTCCAATGAATCCAATGTTGGCAGCACTACTTGTTACATTCACCGCTGTATTCATTCCATTGACAAATCTGAAATGATCATAAACATAAATGTTTCATATTCAGAAAAAAGTATTCATAGTGTACAGGTAGGTAGCAAGGACAGACACATTATACACATCTCAAAATAACAAATTAGAAATAACTCTAACTTTTGATTAAGATATAAATATTTTACCTTATTGCATTGCTGCCTTGCTCTGGTTTGGCAGTTAAGTCTGTGGTCTGCAATGAATGATAAGAGTATGATTTAGACTTGCTAACAAGATGTGTGTATATAGTTTGAACATTTTAAATGTCCTAACGCACCAGTATCCATTCACTGCTGACGTTTGCCGGAATGAGAAGTGTTTGCCGCATGTCTTTTTCCAAAGGAATGTCTCTAGATATCCCAGGACTTCCCAATGAAACACTGATCACAGCTTCATCAAATGTAAAGTATGTAGTATCCTACAAATAGAAAGGAGATGGAGGGATCTTGCATGTCTCACATATTGCATACCTTGTGTAATACCTTATATCTGCAAATAAGAGTATTATATAAATTTCATGAAATAATTCACTCATCATTCATCATGTTGTGTTACACATACCTTCCCTGCAGCGAGATCTACTGGACCCTGCTGGTTTGGCAGGGTTACTGTCAATGGAGTACCGCCCATGTTAAGTAATTTAATTTGGCTCTGCGAGGCTGATGGAAAGGTAGGCAATGTTTTCTGTAAAGGCACATATTTAGAATTAATATAATGTAGGTAAATAAACACAATATTTATATTCTTAGTTTGTAGAATGTTCTAACATCAGTCATACATAATAACATCCACCCAATGTGATTGCCTACTGTAAACCCAAAGCCATGGTGAGACAATGAAAGCTTGATGTTTATGTTTTCTGACACTCACGTCAATCTCAAGCTGAACCAGGGCAGCAGCCACGAAGGCCATGGCGGCAAAAAACATCCCAACTGTCATCCTTTTCAAAGGGCTGTTGTAACACCACAGATACAAAAGGCTTGCAAAGGTTAGGCATCTTGCTTAAGGACCTATACATAATACAATTGCTTGGTTGGTATAGCCTATACTCACGTGAAGTTAAAGCCACATTTTCTGATCAGAGGATAGATTACACTATTCGTTAAAGGAACTAGTGTCAGGATCAGGATGGGGTTCACTGTCTGTCAAATTAACACAATGGGAAGAATGATAATTTTTTAGATATTAAAAACAAAATTACATCATCTTTATCCTACCTGCATTTGATCCGGCTGCAATATAAGAAATCCCTGGAAAGAAAACAAAGTTATTAGGAATCCTGAACATGTTGATTACTGTTGTTATTACAGGATTGGTTTGAAAATATAACATACAAAGTTCCCGTCCATGGTGGTGGCTTGTAGCGTCCACCTAGAGCCCTGTAAAGAAGCAGTTATTAGCTTCCACAGACAATATGTCAGGTGTGTATGCTATATTCACAATACTGTATCTTCACATTGCCTTTCAAAATATGGTGTTTATGATGTTGCTGTGCCGGCAGATGCAGAAGTTACCTTCTGGTCAAATAGTGTCCAGAACATTGGGAGTGGGATATACAGAAACAGGACTTTGAGGACCATTTTGATCTGAGCAATGAGGAGTTTCTACAAGTAGAGAATAGACAGTTCCATTAACATGGGATTAATTTAGGTACCTAAATACAACTTTTTTTTCTAAGGAGGAAAAATAATAATATATATACAGTTTATATATATATGTTTATGATAGACTGTATATACAGAATATATATATATACATACACATACAGAATATATACAGTACATGTATGTATGTATATTTATTTATTTATTTAATGGTAAAAGAAGTGATCTTACTTCATATTTCTCATCTGCCCAGTCCATCCAGTGCTCTCTTTTTGGATATCGTTTGCTCCTATGCCTAAAGCGATTTTTAACGGCAAACTAAAGGGCAAAATGAAACATTTAATTTCCGGCTGTACTGCACATTTATGCCCATGTGAATGCACGTTATTTTAACTTGACTTACTGCAATGCATTTGCACACATCCAGCATGATATTTCCTTGAGGTTCAGCCTTGTAGTACATGCCACTCCCAACGATAAACACCACTTAATAACATTAAAGTATGTTGTCACTATTACAGGATCATAATCTTTGAATTGCTGTGTTGCTTTCAAATGGCGGTGTCATACCAAGAGCGACCACCATGAGCGCTGCAGGAACTCCAAAGGCCAACGGATAACATTTTTGCTGACTGTAGATTCCGCACTCTTGGGCTGTTACATAACACACAAATTCAAGACTGTCCAAAGCAACATGTGCATCTGCTTTACTGGTCACAAGCAGTGTGTCAAGTTACTTTAATTATTACTGGGTATTAAAAGTAATTAGTTACTTTACTTGTTACATTACTATATTACTTTTAGAATCACTACCCTGCCTTACCCCTTCCGAAAAATGACAACCTGTGTGGCCAGCTCATTTTAGAATTGAATCCTCTTTATTGGATCAATAATTAACCTTAGGAGTCAACAATCAGCCAAAGTGAAAACATTGCAGCCTCTCAAACCAGATGATTGGACAGGGTGGTTCAATTAGTCTAACCTAAGTTTGCTAGGACCAGAAACCTCCTTGTAATGCAGTAATGCATCATTACTGGATTACTGGATTAGTAATTGTAATATTCTTGCTGTTTTGGAAAAAGTAATTAGTTACACTACTAGTTACTGGAGAAAGTTATAATATTACAGTAACTAACTGCCCAACACTTGTAATAAGCACCAATGCTTACTTAGTTTAACAATATCTTGAGTTATGCAGTACTGCGATGATGTACATACCTCTGAGTATCGGTGTAATAATAGTTGATAAGAGACTCCCAGCATTAATACACAGATAGAATACAGAGAAGAAAGTGCTTCTTTGCCTTTCCTATAGAGAGAAAGGAGTCTGTATTGTGTTCCAGACAATTCTACACATTCTCATAGTGTAAATATACTACCTATTTGTTAGTCACAACACAGTACCAAAATTAAAATCAGCACAAATGACTGAACTAGCTAACCTGGTCATCCTGAAACTGGTCTCCACCAAAGGCAGCCACACAAGGCTTAATGCCACCAGTGCCCAGTGCAATAAGCAAAAGCCCCAGCATGGACATGAACCTGGATTCAGTGAAGGAATAATTCAGTGAGGGAGAATCTAATTCAATTGTGAATTGTATAGCTCATGCCATTTGTGCACATTTGAGGTCAGGATGCATGCTTAAACAACCCACACGTGGATAGTCATGGCGTCCGGTATGCCATCCCTGTCTTTGTCGGTAATGTCATGGATTGCACTGATGGCCATCACAATCTGGCCAATCGTATAGACAATGGACAGGTAGATGATGGTCCTGCAAGAGACAGAGGTCATGAGACTATCACTGCTGTCTTCTGTCCTGCCTATCTCACACTCATTTATAATATGCAGCGGTGCTTCATGGGCTTCTGTTGAAGGCGTACTCCTTGATTATGTTAAAGCATTTGCAGGTGGATTTTAAGGAATGCATCTCTAATGATGTTCGACGAAACATGAAAGACAAATTGACGGAGTAGTAGTTATGTATGGCTTGACGCTCAAGAAATCGAACCGTGTCCTAAACCTTAGGCGTCGACGTACATCATGTGCCACCAATGGGTGTTGGCCGGTTAAAAATAACAATGTTCTGAAACTGGTTTCTCTTCCAGTGGGTATTGGCCTTGCCCCAGCTGGCCACAAACATGTGGACAGCTGCTAGGGGGGGTAGAGGCCAGTGCGAGCTGATAACTAGGGACATGACATGAGCCACTCAATGCAGGATGGGCACCTGCTCATCTCAAAGCTACAATGTTTTTGTAATGCTACTTTCAACCACGAGAGGAATTCCAGACAGTATCAAGAAGAACTGTCCTTTTAAGGCGTTTTTTTTCTTCACAATATTTCTGCTACACTTACGACAACTATGTACTACTTACAGCATGTATATGTATACAGTATATACTGTATATACTACTGTGGGAACTTTATACTTTATGTTACAAGCATGGACTGCAGTGTATGAACTGGTGGTGGAATCTTTAATGAAGTGACTCACCTAAACTTCCCGAGCCAAGAGTCAGCGACGATCGCCCCAAGAATCGGGGTCAGGTAGCAGAGTGCGACAAAGGCATGATATACAGAAGTGGCTAGGTCATCATCCCAGCGCAAGAAGTACCTGAAGTACAGGACGAGCACAGCTGTCCACAGTCAGGGAAGGAGATTAATACCCCTCTTTTTGTCTTCAACCAACCATCATATTAAGAAGACACTGGATGATGTGTGTCTGCTTTACTGTGCATTAGCATGTAGTCTTACCACGCATGCCATAGTAGGAGAACCTTTCACAGAACTCATTGACAACAATGAAGAAAATACTGACAGGATAGCCACACACTGTTCCACCCTGGATAGAATACCAAATACATACAGTACATTGTATTAATGCAGAGACAATGTGGTGTTGTACTGTGGCAGTTAATTGAAATGCAGAACTTACATCAAGGCAACATGCTACATTGTTTATACAGAGAAACAGGAACTACTCAAATACAGCCTATGCAAATCATTTTAACGTTGACTTTACCTTCCCTTTCTTCTTGCCTTTCTTACAATCTTCAGCTGCTTGAAAAATGACATTTTACAAAAACATACACTGTTTATAAAATGTCTTATTAAACATGATTTATTTATAATCATAAGCACGCTTTTTTTTTTTTTACTTTACCAGTCATGATGCTTGAGGTTTCAGGCTTGACTTCAGTCTACAAGTCTGCAATCCCTTTCATTTAAGCTTAATAAATGATCTATTACCCAGGAGGGTATAGGGCGTTTGGTCCAGGTGTACTTGATCTCATTTGCACCTCTTTATCTCCCAGGGTGGGCCTTCTATGTGCGGACTCTGTCCTGTTTTATGGTGTCTTGTGAGCGTCAGCTAAACTCTACAATCACAGGCATCTGTGCTACATGGCATATTAGAAAACAGAAGATAAACTAAAATAAAAAAATAAAAACACCCACAATTGAGCATGGATACATGTCCAATAAAAGCATATTAAAAACTGCTGTTTAGAAGTGCAAAGACAGGTGAATTTTATTAAAAAAGAAAATCATTAAAGAACATTTGTGTTTACAGCAGAACAGTGATTTTCTGTTAAAAAACAAAACAAAAAAAAAATGCTTTTCATATAAAACAGTTTATTAACATTTCAATGAACACTAAAATGGTAAAAGCTTCATATTTCTTCCAAAGTTGCCCTTTTATCTGGATATACGACTCACCACTTTGGCAAGAAGGTGATGAACATCATCTTTACAGTGTTGAGCCCCTCACAGCAAGATATTGTGATAAAGACAAATATTGCACACACTCCTTTTTTATATACAATAATGAACTGCCTATATGCAATGGCTTTAAATATTTAAACTCTCCCATTCTGACATTCTAAGACAAGTAATTGCGATTGAATGCTAACATTTTCAACAGAGGCTCTGTTTCAAATAACTTTGTAGAAATATAACTTTTACAGACATTTACAGAGCAACGAGGGTCAATTTATGCAGCATATACTGTTCACCAAGACCCTCGACAACAGACTTATACAAGTGGAATAATGTACATACAAAAACAAAATGGGAAACATATCAAAATAAACAGTAAAATAAGCTGGATATTGACATGCATATAGGTATTTTTCAGATTTCAACAGGAATGTCTCCATGGGAAACACGCAGCCCATAGAGGATAATATAGTTGCATGTGACCTGGAAGCAGTCCTGTCTTTACTCATATGGCATTTCCTGTCTTCAGTCACTATCCTGAAAGAACGCTACTGGTCAAACCCGCTACAGAGACTACTGTATGTATACACTGTATGTATGCATTAAACCGGTCCCGCACTTTGGCCACGACCCACATGTGTAAAGCCAGGGAGCGAAGGCACAGTAAGGGGAAAAGAATACCCACATTGTCTCTGCATATTTCAGCTTCCTTCTAAGATGGCCAGACAGTTGACAGAACAGCGCTGGAGGGTTACATGGCATCGCTGACATGCCTGCTTGGCGACTGGGGGGCCTTGAGGGGGCACTGATCAAAGGTTGTCCGGGCTGGGTCATACCACAGAAGATGTGCTGGGGATGCCCTGGATGGTAGCACTGGTTGGCGTCCCACTGATGGCGTTGAAGATGTGGAGCGAGTCCGGAAGAACGTTTCTCATGCCGTCCTCCACCGGGCTGATCTGGAAGGGGAGGGTTTTGTGGATGGGAAAAAACGGAAAAGACTTATGAGCAGAATGTCTAGCCCGTATGTAGATATCAGACATATTTACTGCAGGTTGCATTACCATCCAATCTGCTCAGGTCAGCACAAAGAAAAACAACAAAAAGAGGTGTCGTCAAAGACAACATCAAAATATTTGCATGTCATGCTAAGTACTTGCAACCACAAAATCAATCTCAGCGTTGAAAATGAAATCAAAACCGGTGTACTAAATAAAATATCTGAATTACAGTAGACCTTACTTGCTCATGCATGATAGCCGAGAGCTCTCGGGCCAGGTCTCTGTAGTTGGCCTTCATCTCATCATGGTACTCCTGCTGATCTTCCTTGATCAGTCGCTCGTTGATACCCAAGCCTTGGCCACAGGCATCCACAAACTGCCTGCTCACACAGGACAGGTGGAAATATTCCTCAATGACAATTAGGTTTGAGTTACACAAATAATGGCACTTTAAACTCAGTGTCATCTCACCGAAACACTTCTTTGAGCTGTTTGACCTTGTTATCGGGATACTTCTTGGTGCTAGCTTCGTCAAGGAAAGCGCGGGCATATGCGAGTGGTCCGGCGTTCACCTGAAAATAGACACAAAAACTCAAGATGGACGTCCCTGATCCAAGGCATTTCCTGTCGTCAATAATATATTAATAATAATACATATTCATAAATCCAGTCCTAATATAGTAGCCCTATTTTGAGATACTCCAGTCTAGTTTGTGCATGGCACACAAGACCCCTCCATTCTGGTCTGCATGAAGGGTAAAAAAAACCCTTCCAAAAATAGAATGTGGACGTGCCATCCGTTGCCGTTGCACCCTGTTTCCAGTCCCTCTGGTTCAACACAAGTTACTTATGCGACGTGGTGCTAATTTACCTATCCCAAGCCCCGCCCCTTTTTGCATGTCATTTGAGCATTTTTTTAATCTGATGGAACCTCCCATCAACTGTCTGTTTTCCTGTAAAAGCTTTCTATGGTGTTTTGTCCAAACTAGTTACAGTAACTAGGTAGGACAAGGGAAATGGGCTGAGGCCAGAACCATGTAAAGAAAGAGTCGCGTCAACTCCGTTCACTCCAATAGACTGTTTTTTCACAGCAATGACAGCTCATGGAGCCTTAAAATAGTTCCTGGAAGTTACAAATGAAGTTATATACTGTATCTGTATATATATATATCCTATTGTCCACCAAGCACTTCCTGGAACTGTTTTGCCCCTCCGTGAACCACGTGACCATTGACCACGTTCCACGGTTCTGGTCCAACCTAGTTACAGTAACCAAGTAGGACAAGTGAAAGGGGCTCGTCAGGGGACAGGTCACCTGCACACTGATGCTGCCCTGCAGCTTGAGCTGCAGACGGATCATGTCCACGTCGCTGGACGAGCACAGCTGCCGGAGCTCGGCCACCTTCTTGCTCATCTCGTCCACGGCCACCTCGATGGGGTTCAGGTCGGTGTGGTGCTGGTACATCACCGCTATGCGCTTCTTCACGTACGGGAAGCAGTGCGTAGCTGTGGAAGGAGATGGGGGGGTGGTAAAATGTGATAGTCAGCATGCGTGTCCCCTTCACAGCTTCGGTGTCTCTAACTGTGGTTCGCAGGACCCCTCTAAACCTGCTGTCCGACGACAGTGGTGGTAAGAGATAATGTTGGACTTTTGAATCTTTCAAATTGTAAAACAATAAAACCAGTGTGATTAAGGTAGCAGAAGAAGAAGTCCTTGACAAAGAGTTGACATGCTCAGATTCTAATCTGATTTAGTCCATATTCGCACAGGTTCTCTCCACTGTGCAATGAGTAATGATCTTACCATGAGGTACTTTAAAGCAGTGGTTCCCAAAAGTTTTTATCTTATGTACCCCTTGAGCCATTTTGCCAAGACATCAGTACCCCATACTCGTGTATTGATGGTTCTCCTAAATGTGTCCTATTGAACGCATTGTGTTAACTAGTTCATTTTGATGTGCAGGGTATAGTTGTGACACTCTTGCATACCTGTACTTTCATTTTTGATATATTTGACTGTGTGCAATCAACATTTGTATGATACTGCAAATAAATGAAAGTAAAATATAGTAACCCCCAATCTTTCCCCGTACGCCCTGCAAGCTGCTCAAGTTGGGAAACACTGCTTTAAAGCTAACAGGATGTTTTGGCACACGATAGGGAAACGCCCACAGAGGGGGGCAGATATACCAGATTTCCCCACCACAAGACACTGGCATCTAATTGTATGTCTATGGTTATTTCTGCTAGGTCGGGTTAGCTATGTTTATTCAGATGAACAGTGTGCCAATATAGACAGGGTGACATACTGGTTAATATTGTCCTCCGTTTGCACTGCTCCTCTACCCCTCCTTGCTTTTTGCCCGAGACTGTGAACGGCATCTCGAACACGAAGCGCCGAATGTTGTGGCTCTTTTCAAAGTCCGTCTTCCTGTCAACCAGCTCCTTCTCCTCTAGGAAGGGTGTCACGTGCGTCACTTGGATGTATGCATACTTTGAGTCCAGGTCTCTGGGATTTATCTAGCGTCGGAGGACATTAGCACAATGTGGAAACATACCGCAAGACTTAAAGTATAACAATAATAATAATATATAATAATATATAATAATATATAATAATTTATTGGATAGTCAATTCTGAGCAGAACAACATGCAGTCAAGCGTACACAGGTGTCATTTTAGACTCACCCTTCCGGAGTCCTGAATCATCTTCACATTGTCTTGGCCAAACTTGTCTGAGTACAACTTTAGAAGCCTCTGAGATATTTCGGACAAGGGGGTGAATTTAGGTTCTTTGTAGATGTATTCTTTACCATCCTCGTCCTCAAAAAATCCCTAGGAACATGTAAAAAATGCAAATATGAATAGTATGACTTAAATCAAATTAAAAATACATAAAAGCATATCAAACAAATGTGTCTTCATTTAATGACAATGAAAACGTGAATTATACATACAATATAAAAGTAAATAAACATGGAAGCAATGAACAGACATACTGTAGTTACTGTGAGTCATCAACATTTGTTAAAACAGGGTGGTGAAATAATAATTCTCAAGCTCAAATGATACAGATTATTTTACACTTATATATAACGTCCATAGAGAATCAATCTTCAGGCCTCGACAATCATGAGTTCAACACTTAAGATTAAAGTACAGAGGGGAAAAAGACCTCAACTGGATTCGGGAGTCGGGACCTGCTCTGCAATTACAATCATCCATCTTCATCCAGGGAAAATGAAATCACGCTACTACTAGTCATTAACTCTTATCATCGGGAAAGCGATGCTTGAGTATAGTAAAGGGGTTATGGGTTCAAAGTTAAGTCAAAAAGGAAAACAATCGACTGCATTAGGAGACAAACACTATTGAAGTTACTGCTGTCTTTCACATAGATTTACCTCAGTGTCTGAGTCAGTAAACTGGTACTGCTACAGGGTTGTAGACAACAGAAAACAGAATGAATGTTATTCCAAGACTCCTTCTCACTCATCTATGGCGATGACTATTATGCTAAGAGAATTCACACTACATAGGCACCAAAACATAGTTAACCACCATGTTGAGACATACATGGCTCTGTGGAGGTTATCGACTCTATCAACGCACACTGTTAAGCACACCCAGGTTGAATGGTCAGATAAAAACACAGCAAACCAAACTGAGTAAATAGCAGCAGTGAATCAGCAACATGCATTGCTGTTGATCAACAGAAAGCAGTGATGATGAGTGCGTGTTACTGCTAAGAGCTATGAGAAATGTAATGGATTACAGCAGGACCACGCCACGCACACAGATTTAGGCTAGCACAGCCTAGCTAGCTCAAAACTTACCGCTGCCTTTAAAGAAGACAAAAAGCAGAAAAGGATGTTAGAGTGGATCATGAATGAGATGTGGTCATGCTCTTGATTATATACAAAGCCCTGAGTAACCCGTGGATGTTATTTTCTCTGTATATAGGCTGGCGTGCTATTTAGAAAAAAGCTTTATTGACTTTACGTATAATTAGTGTGGAAAATATTACTCATGTAACTAACATTTGGTAATAAGCTAAATAAATTAAATGAACAATGCAGTATACAAGCTATACAAACAGTATGTTGGACGTGACTGTCTGGCAGACACTCACCTGGCCAAAGAAGGCTACTCTGAAGTAGGTGCCCAGCAATCTCTTGCCTGTATGCATGACCTCTGTGACCTTGCTGTAGGCCCGATGCAGGGTGTCATATAGGTGGGCCAGTTTCTGTACACAAAGACAAAATCAAATTGCCGTCTTTTTACACGCCACCTGCCCAGACAATGACTTGATGATTATTTTATGAAGGAATAGTAAAGCCCTATTACCTCGAAGTCCCTGCGCTTCTCATATATGGGGATGATGAGCTTGTAGATGTCAGAAATGAGCTCGTAGCGCTCAGCTTTCCACAGCCCGTCTGCACACTCCTCCAGGAGCTCCATCAAGACATCCTGGGGAACAGGAGCAAAGAGATTTATGACACAACAGTGGACAGAAAGGGTCAAATCTTTATTTACATGGGCATGCACTCGCATAAAACATAATTGTGACCGCCATGTGCAATAGGAGGGTTTGAGAGTGGTACACACAAGGAATGATACACATCTTTATTCTGTAGTCAGTAAATCTTTTGACATGAGGCACTATGAACTTTAATCTTAAGGTCAGAACGGTCAGACAGCAACTCCAGCACAAAAGGTATTTAATTCTTTGTAATATGAAAAAGACCAGTGTTTCTCAAATGCAGGCATGTGTACTCCTAGTGGTAATTGAATGTATTACAGGGGGTAGGTGAAAGAAAGGAAATAATAGATTTCCTTGAACATAATGAGGACTAATAATGGAATTATATATTTTATATACATGTATATATTAAAAAAAA
>JAODUE010053949.1:0-17548 GCA_027564755.1 Amblyopsis hoosieri | reverse complement strand
ACACACACACACACACACACACACACACACACACACACACACACACACACACACACACACACACACACACACGATGTCTGTCTGTTATGCATTCCCGCAAACCAATCACATGCTCCCAAAGTGTAACAGTCCTACCCAAAAGCAGCTTGCAGTGGGAATAGCAGGCAGAAAGAAAAAAACTAAATAAAAACAATGAAGAGTGAAATCTGTACATGTTTTGATTCAGCTCCCACATGGATTTAAGTGCAATGTCTTGTCACGTGTAGTTGCTTTCTTAATTTCACTTTATTATCCATGAACACAATTGCATTTCGCTCTAGGTTGGTCCACGGCATCGGTCAAAAAGAAACACGGGGAAAGAAAATAAAAAAATCATTTATATTTTATATAAGTCCAGGTTTGAACATCCAGCACATCCAGAACGTGCCTGTCTCAGCGGGGAGCTCACATCCAGAACGCGCCCGTCTCAGCGGGGAGCTCTACCTCCCAAAAATGCCCTCATACTCCATTAGGATGAGCTCCACTATTTGGTTCTGGTAGATCATGTGGACGGCGATGTTGCCCGTCTCCGTCTCGGGCCGGAGTAGGGTGGGCCCGAACACGATGGCCACGCTCTGGGTGGTCATGCGGTTGGCCTCCCCATGGTCAATCACCCTGCAGGGGGAGGAAGACGGGGAGCAACTCCGTGAGCTCGTCGTGTCATAAACAGTTTTTTTTTCTTTTTTTTGGGAGGGGGGATGGTGGGTGTGGTTCATTTTGACTTAAACATTACAAACAGACTTTAAACAAAACACCCAGAGGGCTCGAGATCGAAGCGGGCTTCTCGTCGGCGCGCGCCATGACAATATTGAACACCCGCGGGCCCCCGAGTGCGGTACTTTCTTTAATAGAATCTACATCCCTGCATGCAGATGCACAAAACAATAACATATTCATGGGAAAAAGACGATTAAATCTGCCTGCTGATATACATAGGCTGAATGTCACGCTATAAATTTCCCGAAGAAACACAACTTCATAGATATTGAATTACTGCAAACACTGTGCCATATAAATGCAAATTGGAAACCTAGGCAAATGTCATCGTGAACATATGATATTGCCTGCGGCTCCAGTGGGTTTAGAATACACCTTAAACCTGGCTGCAGTTTCACCATGCCCAGAGGCTAATCAATCTGAGCATTAGGTAAACAAGGAGAAGAGAGGGCTGCAAATGGAACATAAGTTCTATAAGTAACGGAAATAAACGTCCCCGCTGGTGGAGAGGACGTTGGCGTATTCTGTGCATTTTGTCAAACAGATGAAAGTTTTGCAACTCGATTTCAACTCCCTCGCACGACTTCAGATGAATCGTTACATCATCCTTTGTGGTTTCACCATATTTCATCAACCATGAGTAAAATCAGGTCAAGACATGATCAAGACAGTGTGTCAAAAAATACAAATAAAAATAAATAAATACTATATATGCCAGAAGAAAATGTTTTATTGGAGCATGCAGTATAGCTTTAATTTGAAAGTGGCAAATTAAAGAACATTAGAGTCATCAAATTGAGTATGTCACCGATTATAGTGGGATGTGGTCTTACCTGCGCAGGTGTTTGAAGAGGACTTGCATCGTGTCATGGTTGGGTTTTGGCAACTGCTTTATTAGGTCCTTCATAGAATTCACTCTGTGCTTATAGTCGGAGCATTCTATGAGCAGAAAATAAATGACAGCCTTCAAATATGTGCAAATGTGTCGAGCGCCATCTTGTGGCATTGTATATAACAACAGGCATCCCTCCAGAGACCAGAAGTATTAACATTTGTTCAAGAGCTTTTAGTCGACTGAGTCTAAAGCCTAAAAGAATGAGAGAATAATGTTTAAAAGTAACGGCTGATTGACACCATTTGACGAGGCACTCACTAATGGCGTTGACAAAGTCTTCAAAGGATCCGTACGTAAACAGGGGCTCCGGCAACTCCCTGAAGAACATCTTGAGCGCACCAGTGGTCACGTGGATGTCCTCCCACTTACTATCGTTCAAGTCCACCTTCTCATCTGGCACGGAGAGACAGAGAAGCGAGCGGGTCACACAGATGAATGTACTATTCACACGTTGCACAGCAAACAGGAGAGACTGAAACTACTGTAGAAGAGCTACAGGGCGGGGCCTTACCGTGATTGACAGCGAAGCGGAGCTTCTGTATCACCGCCAGGTTGCCGCTAACTCTGTACAGGCCGTCGATACTGAGGCCTGCGAACGAGATGGCGAATGTTGGACAGGAAGAGAGTGAAGGGGGCAAATGCATGAAGGTTTCCAGTGTGATGGCTTTAAGTTAGCTCAAGACGTGGTTCAGTTTCAGTTTAAATGAAGATGTGTTTCAGTTTCACTGAGAAGTGTTTTGCTTTCGGTGTGAAGGGTTTCAGTTACGTTGAAGATTTGTTTCAATTTCACTGAAACGTCTTTTAGTTTCAGAGGAAGTTTAGTTTTATTAATTTCCTTTACAAAGTCGTGACCACATTCCTTCCACCACACAGCACATATGGCGGTGGGGGGCCGCGGTGCATACCTGTGTTTTCGACATGGTCGATACACATCGTGACAAAGTTGGGCACGGTTGTGCTCTCCCTCTGACACAGATTGGTCAAACTGCATCCAAACACCTGGTCTGAGATGGACACATGTAAAAGGTTAGGTGAACTTTAATGGCGTTACAACTGAATGTTGTTTAACAGGTGTAGTGTGTAATCTCTCTGGCCACTGAGAAGCATAGCAATGCAAAAGCTGAACAAGCCATTTAGAAGTTAACAGTTGTTATTAATAACCCGTTACAGCTCATGTAATAATTAGCTTAAAACGCCTAAAAGGCATACCCAAATTAAATAGAAAGCTGTTCTTGAACCATTTGGAGTAAATGGTTTTGATATTATCTCTGAAAGGTAACATTCAACAAAGTCCCCCCCCCACCAGTCAGAATCACTGTAAGTGCTACTGGCATTGAGTAATAAAAGTCTGAACACACAGAAAATGTGTTTTGTCCGCCTGGGTTAGGGATAGCCTGATTTCCACCAGGAACGTTTCTGTTCCGTCACGTCAGCAATCCGTTTTTGCTCATGTGCACTGCATCCTACCCCACTGGCAGTGTGTCAGAAGTAGGGATGCGTCCTGTTGTGTTTACGCTGAGTTTCCATAGCATCAAACCTATCAAACTATGACTTATCTGATTGTCCGTTGGTTGCTTTCAGACGCGTCCCAGAAGCGTTTCTGTCAACTGTCGCCTATTTTTAGAGGAGCAGAGCGGAGAGCCACTTCTGAGACGCACCTAGACGCTTTGGTGGTTCACTTGCATTGACAAAAGCTCTGTGACGGAGCCAGAACGCGAAAGAAATCTGGGTGTTAGCAGGTTAGCCTGGAGTTACCCTCCAATTGAATCACAAGAACTGAAGCGTTCAAAAGGTGCATTGCATGAACACACACTTAAACAGAGCAGCCCTGCACATGGAAGTACCAAAGCTGGAACGCCGGAAGTATTGACGGCCTGTGGGGAGGCCGTCGGAATTTTATACCAGTTTAAAGCCCAGCACAATGCAGCAGAAAATTGGTCACTTGTTTACATTACCTTGGTTGCCTAGGTAACCCTCTCGTATACTGTATTTCCCCACCTGAAATGTTTCAGTCAATTTGTCAGTCAACAATATGCTTAGCTCCCATTGGTAGTCGCCTCAATAGCCTCGCCTGAAGATTAGTTTAACTTGGTTCTCGGCCACTTTGCGTCGCTGACTTATATTCCGCCTGCCGTCGCTTTAAATCGCTGATGTTCCATCGTCTCTTGTCGCTACATTGCTGCTAGTCGCAGTGTGTCTGAGGCTTAAGCAGAGTGTCTGGATTATGACCAAAAAAAACGTGAGTTTCTATCTTCTAGCATTCCGAAGATATATAACCCTATGCCGTGCAAGGAAAACCATTATGCAAGGCATATTTCATGTCTGACTTTGCCGCCGTGTTGTAGAGCCCCTACTATGCCAAAAAAGACAAGCCATATAGCAAACTATACAGTGGAATGTCCGGATTATGGGGAATAACCCCAGAGCTTCTAGCATTTACTGTTCTGAAGATATGATACAAAATGCAAACCTATGCGAAATCCGCATCGGCTCGAATCTCAGGTTTAGAGGGTTAACCGCTTTATACCTTTGATGTAGCCTTTGTCTCTAACAGACTGGTACGTGGGCCGACGTGTCAGGAACTTCTTCAGCTTCACCCTGGTTTTCTTCTGGTCAGAACAGTCTATACTTATAGAGGTCTTCAAGACTGAAGGGTACAGATCAATGACCGTGGTTAGACCAGTGACATGAACATGAAGCACGCCAGTGACTAGTCACGGGGCCATCCACATGCCTCCTCTACCTCGGTTCTTCTTCGAGTCCCGGTGGTCCTTCTCCTTGTCCTGCTTCTCAGTGCCGGGAGACTCGGGCATGTCCTCCTCAATGGCCTCGTCTGACTCCCACGCCTGGACCAACAGAGACACGGTAAACGTTATTCGGTACGTTGTTTTATTACATTAAAGTAACTAATAATTAAATGAATAACAAATTACATTACAGTAACCAATTAATTATATTAAAAACATTACATTACAATAACTAATATTTAAATTAATAACGTATTACATTACAGTAACTAATTAAATTACATTACAATAACTAATTAGTTCAATTAATAACATTACATTACAGTAACTAATTAAATTAATAACATTACATTACAATAACTAATTAATTATATTAAAAACATTACATTACAATAACTAATATTTAAATTAACGTATTACATTACAGTAACTCATTAAATTAATAACATATTACATTACAATAACTAACTAATTATATTAAAAACATTACATTACAATAACTAATTAAATTAATAACAGTACATTACAGTAACTAATTAAATTAATAACATTACATTACAATAACTAATATTTAAATTAATAAAATATTACATTACAGTAACTAATAAAATTAACAACATATTACATTACAATAACTAACCAATTCAATTAATAACATTACATTACAACAACTAATTAAATTAACAACATATTACATTACAATAACTAACTAATTATATGAATAATATATTTCATGATTAAAAAGTCTAAACAATAAGTGCACCCACATGGGTGTTGATGGTCTCTGTCAGGGCCCGGTACCAGTCGGAGACGACGCTGTCTATCTCGGACTGGATCAAGAGCTCGGTCCCGTGGCGAGTCTTCAGCTGGGGGGGGGAGAAAGGTCAAAGGTCAAACTGATTTGACACAACATCGCAAGTAACGGCTCAAGACAAACATACTGAACTGAAACCAGTTAACAGTGGTTGCTACCTCAATGACATGTTTCTTGCTAGACTTGTCCTTGGACGCCCACTCAACAGACCCTCCACGCAGGTCGACGGTAAACTCTGGCTTGGATTGATTACTCCCAAACTTCTGAAACAAACATAAAATATACCTCGCTCATCCAAGATAGGGATGATATATACACACACACACGTTGATTTGTTACGCCAGCTCGCTAGCCAGTTAGAAAAAGGTGTTGTGTATAGGATCAAACCAAGAGATTGTTATATAAAGAGTTTAATTCCACAAAGGTTACATATCCATTTCAGATTGAAATTATTACACAATATTTAGAGCTCAATATTTACAAAAGCAGATGCATCTCCTCCTAGGGACATGAAAGCTAATCTCAACAATATTAAGAAGTCACCTGTTTCACTCAGACGGCATTAATACCAACATCAAGTGATAAAACGGTTTAAAGCATTACCTTGAAATTATTATATATTTTGGATATTATCTAGAATTAAACTCTCTTCCCCATTAATTGTTTACACACACACACACACACACACACACACACACACACACACACACACACACACACCGGAATAATTAGAAACATGTGGGGAAAGGGTTGCAAAATTAAAAGGTTAATAGTTCTTACATTTATTGATGTGCAAAACTCAACAAACAAATGTACTTTCAATGCAGTGGATTACATTCACTGATCTTCTGTTTCTCGGAAACCTCAGGCACTCCTTGCATTAGTTTAAATCACCTTTAACAGGTCGTCCAATCAGGTAAAGGGCAGCAGTGGACACAGATGAGATGAGTGACAGGCAGAGGGTGTGTGTGTGTGTGTGTGTGTGTGGCGGTGGGGGGGGAGAAGGGCCCAACACATGCATAGAGGAGGGACACATACGGCGGCCGCCTGGGCGGGCCCACGGCCCACATAGGAGACGGCGGGGCGGGGCTTGGCCGAGTGCCTCCAGTTGCTAAGCAGCGTGAGGAGCAACTCTGGGATGCTGCCGCTACGATAGTGTGACTTCAGGAGAGGAGAGACGGGAGCGAAGGGGAGAAGAGAGGCGGAGAGGGGAGAGGAGAGGGGAGGAGGGGAGGGGAGAGGAGAGAAGAGGGGAGAGGAGAGGAGGGGAGAGGAGAGAAGAGGGGAGAGGAGGGGAGAAAGGAGGAGAGAAGAGGAGAGGAGAGAGGAGAGGTGAGAAGGTGAGAGGAGGGGAGGAGAGGGGAGAGGAGGGGAGGAGGGGAGAAGAGAAAAAATAGGGGGGGAAAGGAGAGTAGAAAGAAGAAGAGGAGAGGAGGGGGAGAGGAGGGGAGAGGAGAGGAGGAGATAACAGGAGGCAACAGAGAAGGATGACAAATGACAAAATCACAGAAAGAAGCACCCAGGTGACTGAGTTGAGACACGTAAAGAAAGCAGGAACACAGAAAGTAACACGTACACGGTGAAGCTAAAAGCTAAATGCTGATGGAGGGGTGCATTGTGGGTACAGGAGTCACCTACCCAGCTGGTGCCTCCTCCCTGGCCCTTGGCAAAGAGCAGCGAGTGGCCCTGAAGCACCGTCCATGACGACGTCCAGCTCTTCCTGGAAACCACAACAGGACAGACAGACTGACTGACTGACCGACCGGCCGGCCAACCGCTCTCCACCGGTCTCATCTCACGGCGTCAACACAGTAGATCTCTCTAGATTAGCGTGTTTATGGCATTATATAAAACACAACTTAACATGTATCCCTGCTCTGCATATAAACTGCATAATTAAACCCGTGACATTCAAACTAAATCAAACCAACTGGAAATAGAAACGTCCCTGCATGCAAATTCAGTTAAATTAGGTCTTGTGTTTGGTCGGTTGGCGTCGTCACTCGGCGAGAGGGCGTACCTGACTTTCTTTCCATTCTCTGTGATTTTGGTCACGTTGAGGACTCCGCACTTCTCTGCTGGCTGAAGGCAGAGAGAGAGAGACGTGGATGAGGGTGGAGTATTAGTCAGAACAGCAGAGTAGGAACACCACGCACACACAAAACACAGCGGACTACATTTACCAAAAACCAGCAAGCCAGTGAAGCAACCCTAACGGCGGGAGACAGTGGATGTTTCATGTGTTATGTCACTATGTCACCACTGGGGGGCAGTGTAAAAAAGTGAAATGTCTCTTCCATCAGAAATAATTGTATTAAAGGTGCCGTGACAACCTAGAACAAACTGTACAGTCTACATGATGCCGGACGCGTTGAGACAAGCAAGGAATTGGGGGGAAAATGGATGCAAAGCAAAGGTCATGTGCACGTCAAGACTGAAGCGTGAGAGAAGCACATTATTCAGCTCGCGTCATTAAAACATGCGGTTGCACAGGGGCCAGTGTGGGGACACACGATGCAATGCATGCTGGGATACTAACAGTCAAAGGATGCTTGGGAGATGAGGGGCAGGAGTCAGAGTCAGGAGAGCTCTGCTTTGGAGCCGAAGCACACTCCTATTGACAAGATGCGCAAGGTCAGTGACGGCTAACTACGGTACGAGACACACGAAGAAGACTTTGGTTAGTAAGAAGAAAACAAAGGTGCGGAATCAGAGATCGGAGTGTCAGGTCAAGATGGCCATATTAATGTACGATTTGGTTTGTCAAACATGCTCGGTTAGGTTTAAAAGGGCCGTAACAGCAGTTAAGCGTTTTATTCTAAGGTTAGTGTTTAGTAACTTAGATATAACACAGAGAAACAAATGGAATATCCGATTTGTTGAAGCTTCACTTTGAGGGCACAGCTTAATTTCCAATGGAAGCCATATTGCGACAGGTATTTCTCTCTTCAAAGTCTTTTTACGCTCACTTGATTGGCTATAAAGTGTGAGTGGGAGGATAGGTCAGATACGGTTGGTTACAAAAAGTAGAAATTAAGTCAAGTCAAAAGCTATGAAAGGGGATTTTAATATTTTTAAAATGTTAATACCTTAATAGCGCAAATATCACAGATGGTGATAACAAATCATCTCATCACTAGATTGGTGGAAACGAGATGTAAAAGAGAAGCTAGGGGGCGCTGCCAACATTATCACGGAGAAGAGCAAGATGCATTCTCCTCCTGTGCGTGTCAGACCTGTACCGCCTCAGTTCAAAAGAACTGCAACAAAAACATGAAAGCTTCAGCCTAAATGGTCCTGGTTACTTGTTGGAACATTATCTGTGGAAACACTGAGTAAGTCACTTGGCTAATCTGCCACCCATGATCCCTGACGCCTGGCCAACGCTCTGGCCCATAAGGCTCGTAATGAGTCGGGGATTAAACCCATTGCCAGTTACAAGAGATCACATAAACAAACCAAACAACCTTGACGGGGTGGGGGGGGGAGGAGTCTTCCACTGACTGGCTGTTATTTATATGCGGCCACACTACTAAATGTTCCAGGCCGTGGCGCTCCCCTACCTTGTCGTTCAGGTCGAGCATGTAGGTGCTGTGTCTCCATTTGGTGAGATGGATGGGCTCCGTTGACTTTGTCTCCAGGCTGCGGCTCTTGGGCACCTCGCTCGACGGAGGGGGGGAGATTTGCTGCGTAGGAGCGAATGAGGGAACGGGCTTGAGGTCTTCAGACATTAAAGCGACATCTACACCTAGGACGTACCTTAACAGAACTTCAACTGAAACGCATCTTAAATAACAACCCTATCATTACTTGACCTCCTACGAAAAAGTCATACCAGTACTATAAAACGGCACCGTTAGACATTGGGGGCCATCTTGCATTGAATGGTGCATGTGCAATGGTGAATGTCTACAGTTCATTTACTCACAGAAAGGACCCGTCTATTTGGGATTTGCTGCTCTACACAGCCAAGAGCAGCCACTAATACGCTCCGTACAAAGGACTGAACGCAGTCTTGGTTCATCGATGCCCACCACATTCACTTTAAATGAATGGACCCCAAATGAGGGACAGAAAACTTTAGGCTTGGGGGAGGAAAGCCAACAAGCTTGGTGGTACTGCAACGTGGGCAACAGCAAATGCATAGGCTTCCCATGGTGGGAAGGATCACTACACAGAGGTTATTGGTCTAATTAGCTCTGATCTAATATTACTTTTTTAATAGTCATTTATATCAACGGATTATTAAAAAACATATCCAATCCCTGCAGGGTAAACAGAATTGCACTACCTTGTGCTGACTATGCTAGCAACACCAAGTTAAGGCTGAACCTGCCGTCTTCACTGCACACAGCCAGTGAGACATTCGGCATGGTTCTTGGCCAGGGACATTTTGTTTTTCCATCAACCACAGGAGGAGTAGCGTCCACTGCCATCTCCTGGGGCTTGGATGTCCTTCCCTTACCCTGGGCAGCTCCCATTCGGACCTGGACCCGTCGGCGCTGTAGTAGTACGGCCGCCCTTGCTCGTCCACGTGCTTAATCCACTGAAAGGCAAAGGCCGGGGTACAAATGTGGTCGTCAAAACGAGTTCTAGAACGCAAGCGCTCATCAAGGTGTCATGACCAGCAGAGCCATGGAAAGAACGGAGTTACGCCAACGGATGTTCGAAATTGTCAACATTCACATGGTTCATGGAGAGGCCAAACCTATGGCGAAATAGTTCTGTGTTTGGTGGGAAATTTAGAATTGTTTTTATAAAATAAAAAATAAAAAATATATAAATACAACAAAAAAATATATATATATACACACACACACACACGCACAGATATACATATTTTTTGGTAATTAGTAGTCAATAAATGCACTGATTTACATTTAAAATAGAATCTATAGGGTACTTTTTGTATATAGGATAACTTCCGGGGACTATTTTGAGGCTCCGTTTCAGTGAAAAAAGCAGTCCATTGGAGTGAACAGAGATGACGCAACTCTCTCTTTACATGGCTCTGATTGGCTGATCTGGCTATTGTTGTACCCTTTTTTGTTATGGTACATGTAATTGTATGGTGATGTGTGTTTTATTGTATTTACACTGTATATTATCATGTACAGTGTTGGATTACAATTTTAATCATGATGTCGACCCCACAAATACACTTTCGGGCGAAAAGAGAGAGGAAACCCAGTACCTTCTCTTGTGTGTATTCCGAGATATAGAGGGTGTGTCCATGCTCATCCAGTTCCTCCGACCAGCCTCTAGGGGGTGAGCCATACTGGCTGTCAGACAGGCTGGAATGAGTACTGTGGAAGGTCTCCTCTGAAGACAGTGGCTTAGGACGAGATGGATACGAGAGGGAAGAAGAAATGGCAGCGAACGGTCAATGACAGACATTTCTCCAAGCCCATTATAAAATATATATAGATAGAAACCTTGGATAGTCATTAGAGGCCTCCCTAGCCTGTCACTCACAAATCAGGTGTTATTTTCTTTGCAATACCCTCCCAGCGCCACACGGTGGCGGTGTTTGACAGCTAACCATCCTGAGCCACTGCAGCCCAAATTCTATTTCATCAGCATTTTGTAGAGGCCAGAGGAAGCATGATTTACACACACTTGCTTGTTTCTATGCCTTCTGTAACCACAGCAACACATCTTTAAAAGTCACTTGAGGTCTACCAATAGAGTTATTTTAACTCTCCTTGCACAAGATGTACCGTTTACGTAACACTGCCTGCAAGAGAACACATTGTTATAGTCGCTGCACCTCAACAGCTCAACATGACCCTGGCTAATCAAATCTAAGAAATCTACAAAGTGCTTTAGTTGTATAGCCTCATGGGCCCTGCTCAGTAGGAAAAACACACCAACATATCTTACTGTATCTTGGAAATAATGCCATCCTGATATATATGAAATGTCCAGGATTGGCTACGAGAAAGCATGTTTCAAATCAAACCAATCACAACGCCAGTGCTCTGTGTTTGATTGGTGTCTGCTGCGAAGGAACACACTAGCATCCAACAGCAGCGTCCTCATCTTTATAGATAACCTCTAAAACGTGTCTCACCACACATACACTATAATCTAATTATTTACTCCAGGACTTATCTGAAATCATTTGCCTTTCAGAAAGAAAGAAAGAAAGACTCCGCCCCCACCTCGGTCTCCACGGCGCCCTGGGATTCTGCCCGGCTACTGCTGGTGCTGCCGCTGATGTCCCGGGTGCGGGGGGGCTTCCACGTTCGCTCCGAGGTGGCGCGGTTGTAGTAGAAGTGCCTGCCGCTCGGGTCCCTGTGGGTCTCCCAGTCGCCCAGGACGTACAGCGGCGAGCCGGAGGGCAGGGGGGGCAAGTTGGCCTGGGACACCTTCAGCTCCTGGAGGTTGGTGTAGACCGGAGAGTCAGAGCGGCCTTGACGTATGGGTGATGTGGTCTGGGGGGGGGGGGGCGTGCGAGAGAGAGAGAGAGCGAGAGGGGCAGGGAGAGAGAGGGAAAGAGGGAGAGACAGAAAGAGAGAGAGCAGGAGGGAGGGATAGGAAGAGAAAGAGGGGGGAGAGAGGGAGGGGCAGGGAGAGAGGGAAAAGAGAGAGAGGGAGGGAGAGAGAGGGGGGAGGGAGAGGGAGAAAGAGAGAGTTGGAGTCAGCGATGCTGGAGAAGGACTGCTGAACTCCGTCAACACAAAAGCACCTCCCCCTTCAATTACCATAGGCTACTCTGTCAGAAGCTCCGCCCCACACATGATTGGACACACACCGATGTGGCTGAGACAGTGTTGTGTGGCGTGGTCTGCTTACAATTGCTGCACTCTATTAACATGACTATGGAACTGATACAGTTCATATAGTGGAAATGTTTATTGGGGCAGAATGGTCTAGAGGATGTCTCAGATGTAATCTTGGGTGCTGATTCATCCAACACATGGTGCAATGCAAAGCCTGCAACAGATTGCATGAGATGCAACGGCCCTGTGCAATATATTGTTTATTAAAAGAGTACACTGGTGGATTACATTCACCTATACAGAGCGATATACTCTATAGCTGTGTCCCAATTCAGGGACCACATCCTTCTAAGGACGTAGCCTACGAAGGTGTGGTCTTCGTAGGCTACGTCCTTAGAAGGATGCGGTCCCTGAATTGGGACACAGCTCATATGTAGGCTACAGTGTGCAATTCATCAGCGCAGTCTAATGAGCAAGGAGAGAACTACAGTTGGTCAAATCAGAGTGTGTGGCACATAGCCATTGCAAAACCTGTTCACTTCCATTTTGGTCCTCGAATCACATCCATCGAATCACATCCATAATAATGTAATGTTCATTTAATGGGGATGAAACAAATCCTCTTCATATCAATGTGTTTTTACTTTTCAAAACTCAAATACCAATATTACATTGGCTATGCTGTAATTGTGTGCAAGAATGGGAATAGTTATGTACTCACTTATCTAATGAAGAGCTTGAGAAGAGGAAGTGCAGAACTAGATAAGCTGCAAGGCCCTTACAAAATGATTTTAGTGGTGATCTATCAGGAAGTTGATATATATTAGGAAGGTCGCCCCGGGTAAAAAAGTTTTTAAAAAAAGGATAGTAAATCATTCTGGAGGCCGCTTGCAAAATTTAAACTCATGTCAAAACAAAATCACCTCTCCCTTAAATGCCATAGGGTGCTCCGCATCAGATGCTCCACCCAACATTGTCTGTGTTGTGTAGAAGTATGATAAGCTAGTGGGCAACGAGGAGATATTTTATGAATTTGACAAAGTGCATTAGCTTACTATAACGGCCTACATTTCTAATACAAGTAAAACTAACTTTTAAATAGGGTTGTAAGGCATAAAAAAAGAGGAATTATTTTAATATGATTACCAAATTGCATATTTATACCTGTTAAAAATGTAACCTGTGTTATATTTGTATAACAAGATATGCCAGCTTTATGCAAATCTTTTTATTTACAAACATTTGCATAAAGCGTGCGATTAATCACAATTCCATTTTTCAATCACCTGACTGCCCTAATTTGAATTATTTGGAAGTTGGTCCACATTTTAAAACGGATTACTTTCTAACTTCTAAAGAGTTAAATCAAAGGGAGAATTCATGGGCATGATTTGCAGGGTTCCCCAATATACACAAATGAGGACATATTGTACAGAAGGTGCTACAAGGAGCAAAGCAAGTTTGAGCCCAGAAGGCCTTTCAATAACAGACTACATCCAGCCAGACATGGCTGCTACTCGGAACAGTTGCAAGTTTGCCTGAATGCTGCTTTAAATTATTTTGAGTGTTTAGAGATTAAAGTAAATGTTAAAGACCATCTGGAATTGTAAATGGGAAATGGACTGAATTTATATAGCGCTTTCATCCAAAGCGCTTTAAATGTTTTGCCTCACAGATCGCGAGGTCAACGAGACACCTGACCACCGGAAGCAGTTAGCGTCAAGGACACCTCAACACTTTGTGAGGAGTTGGCGGGGTTTGAACCAGCGAGCTCTTGATCACCTATCGCCCCGCTCTACCACTGCGCCACTTGCCGCCTGGAATGTAACCAACATGCAAACGCGATTTAATGAATAACTGTAACCTTAATAGAATATTCAACTTAAATTAAAGCTATGTGAGACTGTATTGGCACAAAAACCTTTGCCCTGTGTTTATAAAACACAGTTACAGGCCTAACAGGTGAGGAATGCGCGAGATGGTTTTATGGAGGGAATCTGAACATATCTCAGCACAGACAGATGCGTAGCCCTGGAAACAGATGGGGCTTTGGGAATAACAGGAATATAGTTTTCCCAGAAATAATAATTTAATATCCTGCGAATGTGCAGGACTCTGCCAAGCATTAAACCAAAGCCCTGCTGTTATTTGGGTAAGGGCTTACCACCATTTTCTACTTTCTATCCAAAGAGATAGCACATTTTCCCAGGCTCCAATCAAAACCGCTAAGCCAGTCATAAAATCTAATGGAATTTGAATGAAAAGAAAAATTAAAGCTGTAGCGTGTCAAACTAACTTAAATATGACATGGGTTAAAACAGGGAAAGCCCAAAGCCCTGTGGACAATCATTTAAGTCCTGACAGTAATTAGTAATTTCTAACCGCAAGTATCTATGTCCTATTCAATTACCCGTGAAACACAGCTCACTTGGAACAATTGAGTTATTACAGCATTTTCTAATATTAGAAATGAACCGAAATACAGAACCACACACAAATCATAGAGGAATTGGCCCACACAGCCCCCATGAGCAGGTAAGTCAACTTGATGAACTCTCACATCGATAAAACAACAACGAGGCCTGAAAACATCTGTGAGTGACATACTGCACCTGTTTGAACCGACATTAAATACAATTATATATAATATTAAGCAAATAGTTGAACCCCGCCGTACTGGATCCATCTAGTAATAGACAGTGTATTTGACACGTCACCTTTTGTCCAGTGCCGCAAACAAAAACATCGTCATCGTCTTCACCGGCCTTCCTGTAGCCTTTGAACAGAGTGAACCTGCGACGCATGGCGACCGGCCCCAAGCTGCGCTTCTCATTCACGCCCAGACAAGCCGCTGTGGCTTCACCTCTCTCTCTCTCTCTCTCCCTCTCTCTCTCTCTCTCCCCCTCTCTCTCTCTCCCTCTCTGGGTGCTTGTATCGCACCTGAATCGTCTGAAGCTTCAATCTAGAAGGAAACTTGAGACTTGTGACATCGCCAAAGGGGAACAGGATATTTCTACCTCACCAATGGACTGACAGACAGACAAACACACACACAAAAGCATGCCTAGCCAACAGGAAATGGCATTGAAAGAGCCCTCCCCAGAGCTTCCTCTGTCTAAAGCTTAAACTAGCATCACACGCAAAGAGTGCATGCGTCCGTGTGTTTTTAGCCACGGGCGTTCAAGTGCTGTGCGCACGCATGAATGTGGGCCATCTGCGTATTCACAGGCGCGAGCGAGTGTGCAGTTCTGGCATTTCCATTTCTCTACACCTCTTCTTCAAGTGCTCTTATCGTGTAAAGGCAGTGTGCATCCGGCCTGCGGCTGGGGTCAAGCGAGGCCGCTGGTGGTCATGCCAACAAGGCCCACTAGCTGCTGGAGTGGCACGGGGGGGTCTATTTTTAAACAAACACAACCTCCGCATTCAACACTCCCGCGGACAGCCTCAATGTGTCGAGGACAGATAAAGTGCTGATCGCTATCGATGTACTGTATGCGCGACCGGGTAGCCTAAACGCCGCTCTGAATGAGGGCTGGCATTGGGAATGTGAAACCGGATATGTGGACCACAAAGTGAATAATGTACGGGATGGAATAGACGGGCAGGAAGATGGACAAAAGTGAGACGTGAGAATGAAGACAGAGAGTTAAAAAGGGACAAGGAAGTCAGATTGACCCACTACCGCACTTCATAAAAATGCCTTCTCGCCACCCTTGCAAAAAAGGACTCGTCGCGTGCAAACAGTACATCGTAAATCTCTTTGGAAAACGAGAGACGGAGTGCGCCCCCTGCTGACGGCGACGCAAGACAACCGCACTCGTCGACAACCACAGCTGCTGCGCATCCGATGATCACCTTGTCAAAGGAAGGAGAGCCATGCAGGAGCTGCAATACCAGAGGCCTCTGACAGGTAATTACAGATAGAACTGTCTGGGGTGGGGGGGGGAGAGAGAGAGAGAGAGAGAGAGAGAGAGAGAGAGAGAGAGAGAGAGAGACATTAATAAAGAGAGAGAGACTTGTTGCTAGCTCAGCATTTCTCAACTCTGGTCCTGGAGATGCACTGTCCTGCATGAGTTAGGCTAGGTCCACACGGGGTTTTTCTAAATCGTTTTAAAATAAAATTACTTCCACCCCAGCACGTATAAAAAAAAAAAAAAATGTATGTCCACACGGAAATGCAAAAATACGCTGTGAACCTGTCAAGAGCATCTGTAGGGGCCGCCCAATGCATACCAATGTGCTCTAAAGAGGGGTTCTGACACACTGTACTTAAGTCACCAGGGTCTGGGACTCAATTATCACAGTCCTGGCTGGCAGACTGGCCAATCTCTGCTCTGTATTCAGCCAGCACAACCAGCCAGCTCCAACACACCTGATTCATATGGCTTCTAACAGCTTCTAACGACTCGTTCATTTTAATCAGGTGTGTGTTGGAGCAGGGACAGATTTCAGAACCAGTAGTCAGGTCGCTCATTTTTTCTTTTTGCAGATGATGTGGTCCTGATGGCATCATCGGTCTGTGACCTCCAGCACTCACTGGATCAGTTCGCAGCCGAGTGTGAAGCGGCTGGGATGAGGATTAGCACCGCAAAATCTGAGGCCTACTCCAGGTGGGGAATGAATCCTTACCCCAAGCGAAGGAGTTCAAGTACCTCGGGGTCTTGTTCTCGGGTGAGGGGACATTGGAGGGGGATATTGGCTGGAGAATCGGAGCAGCGGGAGCGGTATGGCAATCACTTTACCGCACCGTTGTGACGAAAAGAGAGCTGAGCCGGAAGGCAAAGCTCTTGATCTACCGGGAAATTTTAGTTTCTACCCTAACCTTACCCACGGTGGAATTGTCGTTCGGCTCAGAAGAACGCCGTCTAATTGAGCGTTGCCGGGCAGGGAGGAACCCCTCTGGGGGGAGGGTGCCAGCAGAATGGCAGGCGTCACGCTTGGCGGCCCTGGGCATGCTTAGTCAGCTAGATTTTTTTTTAACCACCTCCCCCATCCTCCTCCTCCTCCTCCTCCGCAAAACAATCGCTGACTGCTGTCGACGCCTCTGCCTGTCGGGGGGGGGGGGCTTCCGCTAACTGCGTTAACCCAGTAAATTATTTTAGAGGGAAAACACGAGCGCGGGTCAGTCAGGGGCAAAGAGTCTCCGTGGAGGTGGAAGAGATGAAAGCTGCAGTTTCATTTTTCGTCCACCGGGTGTCTCCCTCGAGTTGCGTGGATGGCTGACCAGAGTCAGTGTGTGTGTGTGTGTGTGTGCGTGCGCGAGCGAGCGAGCATTGTGGGGGCACGAGGGGGAGGGGTTTCTCCCTCACACTTTGCACGGGCATACAGCAACCTTGTGTGAAGTGACTCTCGTGTCACGAAACAAGCATACCCCTATTACTGCACCATCATCATTTACTGCACCTTGCGTGATATTGTCGGTGAGGGCTGTCAAACGCCTTGCTGTAACAATAAACACACACACACGGCTCAGGCCTGAGGCCTCCACTCTACACCACACCAACGGTCCTCAACACAACACGCTAGCCTCGCTCAAGAGCGGGGGGGGGGGGGGGGGGGGGGGGGGGGGGGGGGGGGGGGGGGGGGGGGGGGGGGGGGGGGGGGGGGGGGG
>JAODUE010053938.1:0-17550 GCA_027564755.1 Amblyopsis hoosieri | reverse complement strand
ATAGAGTTCTATTGAGGACTCTCTAAGCGGTCTGTCTCCTCTATATAATGTCTCTGGTGCTTCTCCCATAGAGTTCTGTTTTTGCCTGTCTCCTCTATTCAATCATCTTATTTGAGCAAAAACAAAACATACTTACTTTATCGACCCCCCCTTTATCTCAGGCGACGATCTTCCTGAGCTGGACAACACCGCGGACTATTGGCTGGGCTCCATCGCCCGGGCAACCATGCAGACGTACTGCGATGCTATTCTCCTCATCCCCCACCTGAACAGCCACTCTACCAAGCAGTTGGCCACAGACATCGGTAACCTGGACCCCCACCACACACACACACACACACACACACACACACACACACCACACCCGCTACATTGTCCAGTTGTACATTACAAACTTTTACACCATTCAGAGACAAGGTAAGCAGTTGTCTTTCCCCTCACTGTGTGTCAGGGCTTATTGATGCATATAGCCACACGTTACCGTGTATCAGGGCTTATTGATGCATATAGCCCCACATGTTACCGTGTATTAGGGCTTATTGATGCATATAGCCACACATGTTACCGTGTATCAGGGCTTATTGATGCATATAGCCCCACATGTTACCGTGTATCAGGGCTTATATAGCCACACATGTTACCGTGTATCAGGGCTTATTGATGCATATAGCCACACATGTTACCGTGTATCAGGGCTTATTGATGCATATAGCCACACATGTTACCGTGTATCAGGGCTTATTGATGCATATAGCCCAACATGTTACCGTGTATCAGGGCTTATTGATGCATATAGCCCCACATGTTACCGTGTATCAGGGCTTATATAGCCACACATGTTACTGTGTATCAGGGCTAATCCACACCACCATTGCGGCTGTGCTCCACAGACTACCTGAGCAACGTGATGGATGCTCTGGGCCTGCAGCCCTCCAGGACCCTGCAACAGCTGCTGTCCCTGCTGAGGGTCCGGCCGGAGGAGTACCGGCAGACGGCCAAGACCCTTCCCCGCAGGCTGGCTGCCTCCATTGCCGCCTTGAGGGGTCTGGACTACTGAGGGGCTCTGGGGGGGGCTACTGACTTTGGTTGTTTGTAGTGGGAGGGTGGGACTGACTGACACACACACAAAGGGGAGAGGCGGGGTTGTAGGGACCTGGGACATACCACGTGGGAAGGGTGGCGGGGTGAACTCCAACTGAGGCGCGTCAGTAGTCCAGCGGTGGAGAAACCCTGCTCTGGTACAAATGGTTTGACTTGACTTGTGTGATCTGTGTGTCCACAAGTGATGAATGAAGTCTCTAGAAGTCACTATAGCCACCGGCTGACTGTTTGATCCTCTAGAACAGTGTTTCCAAACCCTGGTCCTCGGGGGAACACTGCCCTGCATGTTTTAGGTGTCTCCCTGCACCAACACAGCTGATTCAAATGAATGGCTCGTTATCAGGATTCTAACGAGCCATTCATTTGAAACAGCTGTGTTGGAGCAAGGCAACATCTAAAACATGCAGGGCAGTGTTCCACGAGGACCAGGGTTGGGATACACTGTTCTAGAAGTACTAAACATGTAGCCTCGCTAACCGTATAGCTAGGGTATTGGGGATGGCTATAGCGCACGTGGTTATCACGTCTACAGCGTGTGCTTTGGGTTGTACTCCGTGGGGCTGGTTTGGGCACCAAGCCTTAGCAGAACATGTCTGTCCAACTGTCATCTTGTTTAGTAATGTCTAGATCTTGTATAAACATCTATGTACAGTATATTTGTCTCATCTTACAAGAAATTGGTGTGTATGTGGAAACATTTCTGTTTTCACCAAATTAAAATGTTAGGGGATTCTTTGATGGGCTACTTGTCTCCATTGCTGTTTTAAATAATTACAATATCATATGATTGTTTTGTGTTACTAACATTGGTCAACTTTATCTCTGGGTGTTTGATTTACACGTTTAACTTTTTTTTTAATGATGCTTAAAATGTGACCACACGAAAACATAACAATTTAATGATAAAATAAGTAATTAAGTTAATATAGCCATATTTGTCCTTTTGTATTAGCCTATTAAAAATATATTTATCAACTAATTAAATAGCCAATATGCTTGAGATTTATGAGATGTTAATCATAATTCAATAAAGGTCCATCCATTGGCCTCTTCAACTATGGAACATTGTTTTTATTTTCTTTATTATGAGAGAATGGGCTAATTGATTCGAAACACTGGTAGCCTACAGCGTTACGTAAATCTCCCCTGCGCACGGTGGATCACGGATGGAAGCGTTTACTGACGACTGTGCGCCTAGCGCGCGAACTATGTGTCGACCATGCGTGGACGTTTGACGCTTTTGTTCCGCGTTCACGTAACTATCATCCCACACTCCAGCCTGTGATCGAGGTCGGTCCTGCGAGCTTGGCGGCTGACTGCGCCCCGGTCGGCACCGAGCATCCCGCGGCACAAAGGAATCGCATCATATGCGGCTACCACCTGCTCCTCCGTACCGACGACACCGCGTAGCGCGAAGAACAGTGTTCGGCGGCGCTGACGTCAGCAGCCGTCCCCGCCCTGCCTCCTCCCCGCACCCGCAGTATCGGTGATGGAGACTGGGGAGGCCTGGCGCTGAATCCCTGCTGCCGGAGAGCGAACAACCGTCGAGAAGCCGTCGCAAGAGATCCTCTACGTGGTGAACTTTGCATTTGCGACACGGGCGAGAGCTGGGTTCTTCTTAAAACGAAAATAAGCGGAGCGCGGCGGACGGTGCTTATTCTCTCTAACCAGGGAGGGGAGGGGATGGGATGGGGGTGTCTGCTATGCTCAGCTGGTGAGGGGTTCACTGCACCCAGCAGCCTTTAAAGTACGCCCGACGCGTGGACCACATCCTCGGGCTATGGATTATTAAAATGGTCCCTCGGCTATCCCGTCACACGAACCAGATTTGGCAACAGCACCACTTCGACGTCCAGGATACGCGAAGGGCGGAATGGTACCGGGCGGAGCTTTAAATAAAACCTGAGAAAATTAGCGGTTTTCTATAGGCGAGTTCCTCTAAAGATGCCCGAGCGAAGCTTACAGATATAATACGGCCATTGTGTCTCCGCACAGACGCGACAGTATAGCCCGATGTTGTTGTTGTTGTTGTTGTGGGGTCTCCGGGCCGGACAGCGCCGGCCACGGGGCTCGGTGTTCCGCGGCCAGGTAGTGAGCGTGTTTATGCAGTCAGTTGCAGTGTCGAATTGGGCCGAGCCCACCGGTTCTTATGCTCTACAGACCCACCGAGGCCCGCGGGACATCCTAACCGCATCCGCTCCAATACGATCTTGTCGAAGCAAGCTCGATTTCCACTGTTGACCTGTCGCGGCTGACCCGCCAGCCTGAAGATCGAGACCCTCTCCGCAACTGGAAGCAGCTACCCGGCGCGGGCGAAGCCACCATGTCGAAAGCCACCGCCACCAGCAAGGAAAAGAAATCGTTCAGCAAGAAGCTGTTCCGCAGAAGCTCGGTGCGCTCCGTGGGGAGCTTTATGAACAGAGTGCTCAGGACTCTGTCCACGCTATCCCATTTCGGGAACGAGGAGCACGCCGCCGATGACGAGAAAGACGACGCGACGTTCGCCCCGGCCACGACTGGCGGCTCCGTCCCATCTGACGACAGCGACTGTGGCGGGTTCCTGTTCGGCGACAAGGTCCCCGGCGTCGCCGGGCTGAAGAACCACGGCAACACGTGCTTCATGAACGCTATCTTGCAGTGTCTGAGCAACACCGAATTGTTCGCCGAGTACCTGGCGCTGGAGCAGTTCCGCGGCGCGGAGACCGCGACGGGCAGCGGCGGCGGCGGCGGCGGCGGCGGCAGCGGCAGCGGCGACAAGACAGTCTCCAAGTCAAACGGGGTACTCGTGCAGAAGAAGGGCCAGGATGGCGGCGAGGTCACGGAGCAGCTGTCCGGACTGGTGCGAGCCCTGTGGACGTTTGAGTACACTCCACAGCACAGTAGGGAGTTCAAGGTGAGCCCTCCTTTTTGGAATAGAAGAATGCATTGTGCACATTCAGTCAGAAACTTACGTTAGGGTTGACAGATTCCATGTTTAAACCTGCCAAAACACTCATCATTGCGCCTCGTCTGAAGCGTCTGAGAAGCCTAGATGGGGTCATTCTAATGTTGGAGAGAGAAACGGTAATGTAGCCTAGCAATAAATACCAAACGCTCTATGTGGAAGCCGTCTTTATTTACACTCAGATAGATGTGAACGCACTGAAATAATGTTACATTGAAAATAGAATTCAACTTTTGATAAATTGCTGAGAAGGACACATCATTTGATATTATAATAGATTTGCTCCGATGATTCGAAAATCAGGTTTTGTTGTTGGTCATCTGATAGGCCCGTTAAAATACAATTATGGATGGGTTGGTTTGTCTATTTACAGTTTCCAAGATGACAAACCAGTTACAGACACAGTAATTTATCAGAAGGGTAACTGGACCATTGAATAATCATCCATGATAAAATAACAGCTAACAGAGATCTTTAATTTGTCTGACTGTAATTGAAACATATAGCCTAGCTATATTTGCCTCTGTTCACCATCATGTAACCAGTTCATACAAAACTGCAGTTCATAATCCAAAAGGTATCAAGGCAGGAGCAAATGACAGCCCAGAATGTAGTAATTACAATAAACACACAGAGAACAGAAAACTGCTCTGAGGAGCTAATTAACATCCCATCATTCAAAACAGAGAGATGAACAGAGGCCACAATACCGTTGTAAATACCAGAATAGAACTGAATAGATGGTAGGTAAACCCACAAACATATCTTTACACCCGTGGGTCACACATGCAGTCTACTGAGGTTAAATATGTACTTGCTCTATAGTATACCTTTAATTAATGCATAGCTGAAAGAAATAATGATGTTATGGAATCAATAACTCATTAAACACATATAATTGGAATTGCTTTTCAGAAATCATGGTCTGTTCTTCCAGGGAAGAACATTTATTTATCTACCGCCCAGATAATGTTGTATTGACGTCAATGTATTGCCGTTATAACGCCCAATAATCGATCAAATGTTTGTCACATTCCCAGACAGCTTGTCACTTGAGTCTAATATCTAATTACTTCCCGCCTTCTGTGTAATATTAAACATAAATAGCCATGAGTTGTTGTGTACATGTTGCTGCACAGAAGTATTAATATTCCTGTTCATGTGCTGCCTGTTGTTTGGAAGACACACTCCAAACTGTCTGATTGGATATAGATTATTCTCTTCAGTGAGGGCCCTGTCTGCTGTTTAAAGCCTTATTACGCTTTAGTTAAACCCTTAGCTCTATATCCTCTTATCCATTGTTCAAATGTTTGGATTTTTGCGATGGAGGTACATTATTTTTATTCCGAATGCAAACATGTAGACTTCCATTTTTGACTTTACATACTAGAAGGATGCTATTGAGTAGAGAGGGTTTAAAATACAACCACTATCACTTTAAACTGCATCACGAGCGAAGCCTTCACATTTAAACTTCTAGCGTCTTCCCTCTACACTACCAGGGTTTGTATTCACTGGTCCACTCGGCCAACCAACCGCTTAGCACACTTTGTCAAACCTTTATGACAAAAGGTCGTCTTAATTAATGCTCACTAGCACCTGTCACTGTGGAAGTTAGTCTAGTTTACGCTAGCTTGTGCGTCCGCACTTCAAAATAACAGTTTGTTCTTTTTGACTATATACAGTCAGAGAGCACTTACCGCTCATTGGGAAGGCATCATCAGTAAAGCTCACACCAGGGAGATAGACATCCGTTTTCTCTCAGAAGAAAGTGGCTTGAGGTATGCGCTCTATTGAGATACCAAAACACAGTCTGCATGACGAGGATGAGATTTGTTTATCAGTTTACATATACATTTACAGCATTTACAAGACCCTTTTATCCAATGCAACGTACACATGTACAAAGTACATTCTCTCAAATGTCCATTCAGACCAGTGGCACAGAAATGTGTGTTTACTGATTAAAATAGTGCTGAAAAGATTTCTGTAGTCTTCTGCCAAGGCAAGGGATTACATAGTGTATTGTATTATTCATGAAACACCCTGCACAAAACTTAACTTAAAATACTTATGAAAGAACATATTACATCTTATGCACTTCATGTATAAATGTACGTACTAAATGAATGTCCGTGGGTTTGGGAAATACATTTTTGTGCTATCTTACATTAAAGCAATTCCACTGATTCTGATCTTAATGAAAATCTCAACCCTTTTTATTGGTGTGGCAAAGCTTTAGGAAGGGAATCAAATTGACATCCTTACAAAAGTGGACCCTGCTTGGCGTGTAGTGGCTCACATTCAAAGTGATGAGGCGCGTTTAAGGGTTTGCTCATGGACACCCACCCTAAACTGTATTGTATAGAGGGACATCCAAAAGTCTTGAAGTTGAACCTGTGACCTGCACACCACTTTCTATGTGCTGTCACCAGTCTTAGGAAGTAACTGATTACAAAAAACTGTAACTGTAATCCATTACTGTTTCCATTTGAAATAGTGTAATCAGATGACAGGCATAAAAAAAAAGTGATGATTACTTTTTAATTTAAAAGGGAGGATTTCAAAAGAAAAATGCATAAAATAGTCTGCTGTTCTCCTATTAACCTTTCATTAACGTCAATCAATAATTGAAATAAAGTAATATACAAACAAAAAAAACACTTTAATCTGATCCTCTGAGCAACATAAATGGTCACAAAAATAGAATGATTTTGCGTGCCAAAGCAGTACATTTCTTTGGATGGCATTTCAAAGAACAATAGCTTGAAGTAATCTAAAAGTAATGGATAGTAATCAGATTATGTTCTTATATGTTGGTAATGCAAAAATTACATTACTGATTTGAATTTTAGTCTGGTAACCAGTTACTGTAACAGATTACATTTAAAAAGTAACCTACCCATCCCTGGCTTTTGCCAACAAGCAGACCCTGGGTACGTTCAGCAAGAAACTCTGTTCTCACCCTAATTCTTGTCACTTGGATTAGGCTGACTGATCAAAACAAGGTGATATTATCCAGACTTCAGACTGTACAGCACTTCTTCCGAACATCTTTGATGTTGGCCTACCTAAAATAAGTTGCTGAAGATTTGTGTTAAACCTTCTTAGACCTGTCTTTCCATATATGGAGTAATGTTGGTGTGGGCAGGGGAATTTAGTTTATTACTTTATTGTGTGTGAGTACGTCTGAGTCATATTATATATGTGCAAATATATAAAACGAGTCTGTACCAGATGTAGCCTAGCAATTTATATTTTATCTTATAGATCATTGCAAGAGTGAACTACCCGTAGTAAAATCTTTGAAATATAAAACAACCACCATTTACATTTGAATAATTTGTATGTATTAATGTTTTTGTTTCCAAGTGTGTAAGCTTGTCATCACTATCAGGCAGTGAGGTAGTAGATAAGCATGGTTACTGAAGGCCCCGATATACTTGCTTTTGTGCAACGCATACACGTAGACAAACGCCATTGACTGCATACTTGCCTGTGTACCTTGCGTGTCCATGGAGGATTTAAAATATATCCAGTAGGGGGCAGATCAGGGCCGAATCATCCCTGGCCAAAACCAGAATATTGTCCTCGACTATACCTCCTAATTATCACAACTTCATGGAGACATCAAATAGATGTTGGTAATTATGGACTAGCTCTACTTACTTCTCTGAAACTTCCCGATATTGTTGTTCTTTGTTGAGAAACTGCTTTTGATCTTCTGTCCAATCCTGATATACTGCCCCCACGTTCATGTGCTGTATTGCATCATGTGTACGCGTAGCATACATTTTTGAACGTGCACATATTACGAGTGGCCACACTTGCCTATAAGGACTTTGAGGTTATTAGGATCTTCCTATAGGACCAGACTCTTGGCCCTCATTCTCTATGACCGCCAGCGAGCGCAAGCGCTCTGCTGATCGAAGCCTCTCCGTAAGGCATGCTGAATATTTCATGATCGGTCCCTGTAAAGGGGAAAGATCCACTAGAAAACACTTTTAGTTTGGAGCCGTCCCACGGAACATGCACACTGGTTAATTGGCTTGCATTCACTATTGGTAATGGGACACAATTTATAACTAAAGGCTCGGGTTTTTAGCTGAGACATTCTGCTCTGTAGCAATGCATGGTGGTTACAGCAGTGGAATTAGCAGAAATCTTTGTGTCAAACATGTTACAGGCCTCTTGATAGAAGAGATTAGAGGATGTACAGAGGTCAGGTGCTGCTATTATTAGGCGTTGAGGCTGCTTTGCACAATGCAATATCAGCTATTTTAAATTGTTTGCTGGTTGTCACATTGGAGAATGTGATCGCAATACAAATGCAGTGTCAGACAGCGATATTCTTTTTATGGAGTGACAGATTATGAGACAATGTCACTAAGAAGACAATCTGCCACATGTATCCCGTTGCACCACATCACCAGTAAACATGTGCTGTCATAAATATCTCAGTCCATACTATGTTGTCATGTGTTTGCAAATATATATATATATATATATATACACACAGTATGTGTGTATGTATATACAGTATGTGTATGCAATTTGAGTACGTTAGCTTTGTTTGCTTGTTTGAACGCACCTGGAGTGGCTTCCCCTGCCGTGTGCCCTCCAGAACGTGGTGTCCAAGAGCGCCCTGCAGTTCAAGGGCAACTGTCAACACGACGCCCAGGAGTTCCTGCTGTGGCTGCTGGACCGAGTCCACGAGGACCTCAACAACATCGTGCACGCAGACAGCAGACCGCCCGTCAAGGTAATAATAATTATATGAATATGAATAATAAGTAATAATAATAATAACAACGAATATACAGTAATATAATACAATAATAACTATAATGCAATATAAAACTAACAATAATGTAATATACTATTAATACATTTGTAGCGTCCTAACCCTACCTAGACCTATGACTTTAACGGCCAGTGTGACCCGGCTCCTCCGTGTAGAGAACAGACACTTAACAAGACACGCTAAAAGCCAGTGGGATGTAGCGTGTGTCGCCAGAGTGTCTTTGAGGTGTCAGAGTGACAGTAATCTCAATGCACAGCTGCCAGTTACAGCCACAGTTACACCAGGACCTGAGCTCCACCTCGCTCTCATCTTAGAACAGGTGTGCTTTGTACTAGTGAGTGTGTCTAACACACATAATGATTCACAATACATATTCATATTATAGTATAATATTTAAATAATAGGCGGCCTTAGAGAGATATAACATAGCATGCGCAGATAATATAACACGGACAGGTATAACAGGGACAGGTAATATATCATAACATGCACAGGTAACATAACAGGTATCATAACATGGACAGGTATCATAACAGGTATAACAGGGACAATACATGAACACAGGTAACAGAGAGAGGAATCATACAACACAGGGAAGAGGCTAGGCTAGGGGTAGGCTTGATGTGACATATGAGACTTGAGGCGGTGGATGAAGATGCTAACAGTCACAGGTGCATTGTGGGAGATCAAACCAAAGCCTGGGCGCAGCCCTTGAGAAGGCCATGTCACCTTGTATCTAATATAACCGTTTTGTGGTTCAAAGGTAAACTACTGTAAATGCTAACAAAAGATTTCACCAGAGGTTTTTGGAATATAACGATAAAGAAATAGATGAAATAGAATCAAGAGAGCAATGTAATGCATTTTTATGGGAGCCAAAATGTAACTGCTTCTAGTCTCAGCGACATTTTTCTGAGGAGGCAGCCCTCAGACAGATACAATCTACCATGCATCCAAGTCCATTTACCTCAAAACAGAAACTACAGACATCGTCGTTGTGGCCTCAGATTGATCGTAGGAGGTACTTGGAAATGAATCTAATATGCTGCAAAACGCATTAATGCCCCCAGAGAGAAATAATGGGCAATGTGTTGGTAAAATCCGAGGACCTCCCCGTTGACATGCATAGAACGCTGGGTCGTTCTGGTCTGCAGAGGATGGAAAGTCCCCCACCCCCTTCTAAACGTCAAAGGAAGCGGCGTCCATTGGCACCTCTGGATTTGCTTCATTCTCTCTCATTCTCTCTCATTTCACTGAGAGAAGGACCATGCAGAGGAAAGTAAACGGTAGAAGCGTTCATAATGCATGTAAGGGGGAATCACATTTCACTGCATCGGTCTGGTACTCAGAGCAAATGTACACCCAGCTAACAGTAAAGCATGGAAATGATCACATGCTTTCTAAGTGATATAAGGCTGTTCACCGTGTCACATCATATGCTTATCTTCTCCAGCACATCTCTTCAATGTTACCTAAAACATTTAACCCTTTGTTCCAATCTCACTGACTCCCCTGCCCTCCCAACAAGCATGTATTATTATTTTATTCTGTATATATTTCCCCAAACTTTCAATTTAATTATATATTATTTCTAAAATGTATATTCCTGCCTTGTCTAATACTATACTATATCTTAGCGAAAGGTTTCATATACAGTAGATGTTTATATTTGCCTATTTACAATGTAAGATGTTTTTTGAGTGTTTTGAAAGGCATCCTGAAATAAAAATGTATTAATATTAATATTATTATTATTATTATTAATATTATTAATATTAAATGGTGAAATATCGTCTGGAATAAGAGGTGCCTCTGGTGAATGGATAGAGATATACTGTAGATGGTGAGATCCAGGGTGGATGGAAAATATCCAGCACATGTACTTTATTTGTCTCGCTCTTCAGCTTCCTTTGGAAGAAGGAACTCCTACAGAAGGGACTCCACTTCCAGCACCTAGCTCCTTTGTACAGGAGCTCTTCCAGGCTCAATACAGGTGAGTGCTATCACTGCAAACACTGTGTCAGATGATTACCGTTAAAGGTATAGTCAGCTGTTGCAAGCTAATTGTAAGCTAACACACAAATTCACCCAATATCCCAAAATAGGAACACAAACAAAGCGGCGAACACGCTAACAACAACAAATCCCTAAGTACTGCGCTTTGCTTCACAATGTGTTTCGATGTGAGGGATATTGTTTTGATTTGAACTCCAAGTTACCACGCGTTCTGGAGAATGACGGTATCGTTACCTGCCGGTAACGATAAACATGGATGCCCTCCTTGAGTCCTAACTCTCCTATGTGTCTCACAGGTCCTCTCTGACCTGCCCTCACTGCCAGAAACAAAGCAACACCTTCGATCCTTTCCTCTGCATTTCACTGCCCATCCCCGTGCCTCATACAAGGTACCGCACAGGACTGGTCTAGCCTAGCCTGTAGCCTAGCATAGCCTATAGCCTAGCCTAGCCTATAGCCTCGCCTATAGCCTAGCCTAACCTGTAGCATAGCCAATAGCCTATCCTAGCCTGTAGCCTAGCCTATAGCATAGTCTATAGCCTATTCTAGTCATAGCCTAGCATAGCATAGCCTAGCCTAGCCTAGAGCCTAGCTATAGACTATTTTATAATCTATTTTATAGTCTAGCCTAGCCTATAGCCTAGAGCCTAGATAGTTTATATCCTAGCATATAGCCTAGCCTAGTCTACTATATAGCCTAGTCTAGCCTAGAGCCTAGCTATAGACTATTTTATAATCTATTTTATAGTCTAGCCTAGCCGATAGCCTAGAGCCTAGCTATAGACTATTTTATAATCTATTTTATAGTCTAGCCTAGCCTATAGCCTAGAGCCTAGATAGTTTATAGCCTAGCATATAGCCTAGCCTAGTCTACTCTATAGCCTAGTCTAGCCTAGCCTATAGCCTAGCATATAGCCTAGCATATAGCCTGCCTAGTCTACTCTATAGCCTAGTCTAGCCTAGCCTATAGCCTAGCCTATAGCCTAGCATATAGCCTAGCCTAACCTAATCTATTTTATAGCCTAGTCTAGTTTAGCCTAGCCTATAGCCTAGTCTAGCCTAGTGTATTTTATAGCCTAGTCTAGCCTAGCCTATAGCCTATAGCCTAGCATATATCCTAGCATATAGCCTAGCATATAGCCTATAGCCTAGCCTAACCTAACATAGCCTATTTTATAGCCTAGCCTAGTTTATTCCAGAGCCATGGAAAAAGAGTGTCAAGCCAATGGAAGTTTGAACATCACAACAGTCACATGGTTCAATGTATACGTGTGTGTGTGTGTGTGTTTGTGTGTGTGTGTGTGTGTGTGGTAGGCCCCTCTATGTGACGGTGGTCTACCAGGGAAAGTGTTCCCACTGCATGCGGGTGGGCGTGGCCGTGCCTCTCTCCGGCACCGTGTCCCGGCTGAGGCACGCTGTGGCGCAGGAGACCAAGATCCCCCCCCAGCAGGTACCCCCCCGCCCATCACCATCATCACCATCACCACCCCTGCCCCGCCAACTTGTGTGTCTGTGTCACACCTGGACACCAGATTATGAAACCATACCTGGTTGTTTCTTAGCTCACTCAGCAATAAACAGCAGTGGAGGCAACATTTAGGTTCTAGTTTGATTGTTTGAGACAGTAGCGTTAGAAATCAGCATAACTTCATAAATGGACAGTTCAGTCTCAAGGTAAATACATTCCCCGCTATTGTTGTTGTCCATGTGTAGATCGTCCTGACGGAAATGTACTTCGATGGCTTTCACCGCTCGTTCTGCGACGACGACGACGACCTGGAGATAATTCAGGAGAGCGACTCTATCTTTGCGTTCGAGACTCCCGAGATGTTCCGGCCGGAGCAGATCCGCTCACAGAGAGGAGGTCAGACATGTTGTCCCTGTATTTCTGTGGCGTGTTGGGCCACAGAGATAGAGTACTTCTACTGCAGCAGATACATGTTAGTACTTCTACTGTAGCAGATACACGTTAGTACTTCTACTGCAGCAGATACATGTTAGTACTTCTACTGTAGCAGATACACGTTAGTACTTATACTGCAGCAGATACATGTTAATACTTCTACTGCAGCAGATACACGTTAGCTAGTACTTCTACCTCTACTAAGGTACTTCTACTTCTAAGGTAGCTAGCTGGAACATTTCTGTTGTGTATCAACATGTTCCTTAACATGTTCCTTAACATGTTCCTTAATATTGTCCTTAACATGTTCCTTAATATGGTCCTTAACATGGTCCTTAACATGTTCCTTAACATGTTGTTCATCCAGGGAGCCCTCACGCCAACCTGAACCAGAACAACGTGAAGTACAGCACAGACAACAACAGAATTAGCTCCCAAATCCAGGAGCCGTCCACACCCCCCGCCAGCCCCAACAAGAACAGCGCTCAGGCAGAGAAGATCGTTGTGTTGGTCTGCAACAGAGCCTGCGGTGGCCAGCAAGGTCGCAGGTACGCTAGTCTCGCTGAGTTAGCCTTTACATGTCTAGTCTTGCTGAGCCAGCCTTTACTTGACTAGTCTCGCAGAGTTAGCCTTTACTTGTCTAGTCTCGCTGAGTTAGCCTTTACATGTCTAGTCTCGCTGAGCCAGCCTTTACTTGTCTAGTCTCGCTGAGCCACCCTTTACTTGTCTAGTCTTGCTGAGCCACCCTTTACTTGACTAGTCTCGCTGAGCCAGCCTTTACTTAACTAGTCTCGCTGAGCCAGCCTTTACTCGCATAAAGTCTGGAACACAGCTGGCTAACTGCGTCAAGACCCGCCTACTTGGCAGGAGACGTATTTTGACTGACATGCATTACGACCAGCAACATAACTCAATCAAAGTGGACGTTAAACCTAAAGTGAAGTTCTACACTCCACTAGTGTTGTTGACCTTACAGGGGTCTATGTCTCAGACACTCAGCACCAGTAGTAGTGCAAATGGATGGAAGAGGCTGATGACCTCATTACCTGACATCTGTCACATGACCAATGGCATCACGTAGCATGTAGAGGTTACAGATAGGTTCTTTAAAGATAGAAAGGATAGAAAAAATGAATTACGGTCAGAAATATAAAGATACTAGGCCCTATCTTACACCTGGCGCAAAGCGGGAACGGAAGTGTCTTTATAGTTTCAGGCCGACGCAGATGTAATTTTCCCGTCCAGCACCCAAGTTGTTAAAATAGCAAATGCACTTGCGCCCATTTTAGCGCCCATGGGTGTGTTGGTCTAAACATGAGGTGTGGTCTAGCACATTGCTGGTGCATTGCTATCTTGAGGCAGCAGAAAGTGATTGCGCGATTGATCAGCTGAAAACGGACCTGGTCTAAAGTCAACGCACGGCACATTATCAATATAGCATTGCCTAAGGCAGGTGCACAACTTGTGTACAGATGTTACACACACAGGGATGTGCAGGAGCGCACAAATATGCAAACGATTAAAAATGAAAAGAGTACAATGTGAAAACAAACCCGCTGGTTTAATAGCAATCCGCCTATGATGAAAGCACAGCTAGATATTTTAAGGGAATGGGAGATGACACTCTGATTAGTTTATAGTATGTTACGCCCAAAACACACCCATGAATAATGAAGATAGGAAGTCCAACGCTTTTGAACCATGCGCCCGGTGTACTGACCGTTTATCTGCCGTTAAAATAGCAAACGTGGATTTGGACACGCCCTAAATGCAGTTTGTGCTTTGCGCTTTAGATTAATGCGCTTTAGATGGTTAAAATAGGGCCCACTGAGTTAAACGTCTATAGATGTTTCAACTCAGTACCTTTATATTTTGTCCATGGAATATTTTACCCTAACAACATTGCATCAGCTTAGATATCAGCTGATGCAATGAGGGTAAAATATTCCGTTTGGTTGCTGTCAACCAACGTCGCAGACGGGCTGGAACAATGGCGTCTGAAAAAAGGGTCAATTAAATACAGTGACCAAATGAATGCTGCATATCAGTGGGTGGAACTAGGTTTAGAAGTTCAGAAGAAGTGACACTATTAATTATATTGTGTATCTACAGTATACTACATATCTGTAGTCAAATGTGTGTACATATACTGTATTTATTGTTTACAGAATATTCATACAGAATTTAAATATATAGAATTACATTAGATACTTTTGATTGATTGATTGATTTCCTTTATTGATTGTTAATATAGAATTGATGGTTAATATAGAAGTACTACAAGACACATCAAAAGGAAACAAATGTATAAGCATAACAGCATATTTCCATTGTGTATGTAAAGGAACTGAGTACATATTAGGGTGCAGGCGGGGGTCAGCCATATTCATATACGGAGGGGCTTGAATCCTGGGAGTGGAAAAACTTTGACCAATAGACTTCCTATGATATAGTGTAACTGGGGTCTATCCCCACCTGGGACTCGAACCACTCTCCCGTGTAGCGAGCAGACAAGCTACAAGGCAGCCTAAAACCCAGTGGGCACTGGCCTACGTTGTCAGAGGGTCCTTTGAGGTGTCGGAGGCGGAGGTATAACTGCCCTACACTAACCAGCCGGCCACTGTTACACTCACCCGCCTAAACCTCACTCCCATCCGGGTCACGGGCGGCACCAGTGGGATGGAGGTCCGTCCCACCCGGCCGGGACTCAAACCCCACTCGAACGTCTTAGCAAGAGAGGCTAAAACCCAAGGGCCCTAGCATCTGTCACTAGAGCGCTCCTGAGGTGTCGGAGAGCGAGGTTTATGTAACGTATTGCACAGTGCTACCGGCTGGCCGCTAGTTACACTAGACTACATTTGACACCTGGCTTACAGTTGAATTGGAGTTGTGATAATATGGTGCAACGCGGCTTTTTCAGGTTTGGGAATCCCTTTGTGCTTTTCCTGGAGCGCTCTGTGACATGGGAGGGATTGCAGAAAGAGATTGTGGAAAAGATGCGACATTTTCTCCGCCCAGGAGTCTTTGTTCAGGTGTGTAACAGAGAGACAGGACATTACTTTACAGTCACTATATGACCGACTAATATGTCATTGTTTAACATAATCTAGTACTTAATTCAATAGTTACTAGTACCCATATTAGTTTTACTAAACAAACCGTATTAGGTAGTAATACTTTTTATTCACATATTAGTAGTGCCAGCTATTAAAATATGTTGTAATAGTTTAATAGTTTAATTCCAGTCTTACTGGGAAGTAGTTACTTTCAAGTCACCTTTTAAGTAAAGTCTCATGTTTTTACATGTGTTGTACTCCGGTTGCCTTTAGGCGGGGCCATTCAGTTTGCGTGTGGTGGGCGTGGTTGGTATTACATACCTTCTTCCTCAAGAGGACCAACCTCTCTGCCATCCGTCTGTGGAAAGGTAATGCCTCTCTGCACCACTAGGTGTCAGCGCTTCCTCACTAACAGCCTTTCTGTGCCGCAATGATTCATCTTACCGTATATGGGGAACATGTATTGATCCGTGTACTGACCATGGATGTATTATAAGAAATGACATTTCCAGAAATAACTTTTGTATAGACCAGGCAAGCTATAGATATAATCTTTTATAGATTTGTTTTTTAAGAAGTATTGCATTTTCAGAAAAGAATGTTCAATGGTTATTAATGGTTTAATGGTATTCATGGTCAATTTAGTAAATTTACTGAATGTAAATGTACTGTAATTGCATTGTATTCTGACATTCTGCATTTTGTAAACTGTTTGTAAAAAATGTAAGCTTTTAAAGTTGCTTTATAAATAATAGTTTTATTATTATTATTATTATTATTATTATTAAAGTATTTAGTTCTCTTGCCCTGGTTGGCTGTTTAACGTCAGCGATGTCACTTCTAACCAGGGCGTACAAGTCGTGCGGTCCCGGTGGTCCCCCGCACGTCAAAATCGTGGTTGAATGGGACAAGGAAACGAAAGACTAGTGAGTCACACCCCTTACCGTGCTTCCAACAGGTCAACCTGTGGCTTTAAGTCACGTCCCTCTGGCCAACTATCTGAGCAGTGTGTGTGTGTGTGTGTGTGTGTGTGTGTGTGTGTGTGTGTGTGTGTGCATGCATGTGATTGTGTGTGTCTGTGCATGTGACCTTTCCATGACTTGTTTCTGTGTGCGTGTGTGAACTGTGTGTGACCTCTCCATGACCTGTGTGTTTGTGTGTTGTGTCTGTGTGTGACCTCTCCATGACCTGTGTGTGTGTGTTTGTGTGTTGTGTCTGTGTGTGACCTCTCCATGACCTGTGTGTGTGTGTTTGTGTGTTGTGTCTGTGTGTGACCTCTCCATGACCTGTGTGTGTGTGTGTGTGTGTTGTGTCCCCAGTCTGTTTAAGCGCACGGAGGACGAGTACATCCCCGATGCGGAGAGCGTGCGTCAGATGAAGGAGCAACACCTGCAGCCTCAGACCTGCTCCCTAGCACAGTGCTTCCAGCTCTACACCAAAGAGGAGCAGGTATACAGTACACACACTCCCTGCTCTCTCCTCTCCTCTCCTCTCCTCTCCTCTCATCTCTCCTCTCCTCTCCTTTCCTCCTCTCTCCGCTCCTCTCCTCTACTCACCCCTCCTCTCTCCTAACCTCTCCTCTCCTCTCCTTTCCTCCTCTCTCCTCTCCTCTCATCTCTCCTCTCTCCTCACCTCACCTCACCTTTCCTCCTCTCGCCTCTCCTCTCCTCACAACTCACCTCACCTCTCCAATCCTCCTCACTCCTCACCACTCCACTCCTCCCCA